>QEOT01121828.1:0-14662 GCA_003123785.1 Pterocarya stenoptera | reverse complement strand
CCCCCCCCCCCCCCAAAAAAAAAAAAACCCTCCTCTCCAACATAAGAAAAGGGCTTTTGTTTAAGAATGCTGCCTGTCTTGCAAAATGGTTCTTATTTCGTGTTAGGTAAAACCTTTAGGTATTATGTTCTAAATGCAGGTTGGTGATTCAGCTGGTGTGGAATGTAAAGCTGCATTACAAGAAACCAATCAACTTGTTGAACAGAGACTTGCAACAGAAGGAAAAACAGTCAAGACATTGTTTGGCGCAGCTGAGGTTCAACTCTTTCCCTATAATACTTAACCATGACGTACCTCAAAAAACTATTAAATTGTTGAATGCGGACTGGGAAGAATTTTCTTCTGTGCTCTTCTTCTTGCATGTTGACCTTTACGCTGTTTATGCAGCTTGAGAATGATGGCGATTTCTTCTATTTTCTGGCAGACGCTTCTGTTATGGCGGTAGGTGTGGTTTCTTTTCCAGAAATTTTGCATTTTCAATTTTCAAAAATTAATGGTTTTTATATGTTTTATATTTCACAGTTCCAATATGGAAACCCTGATGAACTATGCTCCCCTCTTGTTCAAGCAAAGAAGGCTGGAGACAATTTGGTGGTATGCTCCTCTTTCTGGTCATCAGTCAGGTTAATTCAATAAATAAATGAGCAATATGTTTTTTGCTTTGCCACATGTTACATTTGATCATTGTTATTGTTTCTGTTCTGTTCTTTTTTTTTTTTTTATATCATTTCTGTTCTTTTCTCTGTTGGCACTGGCTGGTGATATCGTTTGGCTTAGGTTTCATCCAGATGCTTATATTTATTTTTACTAGTTTTCTTATGCTTCTAATTGGAAATTATTATTCATGCAGGATGCATATGCCAAATATGTGAAAGAGTATTTTCTTGGAGGTTTTGGTGTTGGCGTTCAGACATATAATCAGAAACACTTGAAAAACACTGCTCTTACTCAAGACAGTGGTGACCGGTTGTGGTGGTTCCAAGTTTGTACTGAAGTTGCATATTTTCAGGTTGCACCATTAAATGATAGCATTCGCTCCCAAAAGGTTGACACAAGGCATGTTCTCGTCACTATGTTATGTATATTGTGCCAGTTTTCTTTTATTAGCTTTTTACATGCCCTTTATTAGCAGCAGATCATAGAAAGAACAAACATATTTTACCGCTGCAAGTGTGTCAATTGCTTGCTTGTTAAAAGTTCAAAACTTCTGGTTGATGTTGTGTGCTCTATTATGCACATCTGAGAATACAAATTGGTTGCTCATATGCGGCAGGTACCATCTGGACCTTTGCAAAAATGTCTTTGGAGAGGGAATCTATCCTGATGTTACTGCAACAAATATTTACTATGGAGGCACAAAAATAGCCGGTACAAACAATGAACTTACTCTGTTTTCTATATCTTTCTTTCTCCATATATCTTGATGATGTGGAAGTGCCTCTCTTTATGTGAAAATGGTGCGTTCCGAGGCCTGAAATGGGAGAGAAGGTTTTTCGTAATTGGCATGTCAAATAATATAACCTGTTCATTTTTCATTATTTTTTTCTCATTCATATTAAACAGTTAGAAGAATGAGATTGTTAAGCTTTTTTGTTTTCTTACTGCATGGATCAAATTAGAAGTCTTACCATTTTCATCCATGAAGTCCTATTTGAGTACATGAAAACTCTGATTAAATTATCCTAAGATAAATTCTTTGATTCTTTACTCTGACGAAGTCAGAGTACTTATTTTCATTCTCATACTACTACATTTGGATTGAATTATAATCGAGTTGGATTAAAAAATTCTTCTTTTTTAATTATAATTGGATTGAAATGTTTCTTCTTTTTATTGATTCCTTTCAAAAACAACATTTAATCAAAGGATGTATCATGTTTTAATGTTATATTATACTGTACAATTCCTTTGTTTGTGGAATCATTGGTCACAAAAGGTAAGCCAAAGAAATTATAAATGAATTGCTACCTTTGCCCAAATCTTGGATAAATGGAAATTTTATTGATAATACATTTCCATATATTTATTTTAACTCAAGAGGAATAAATGCACTAGAGTATACCATGCATGGGAATTTATAAATGGTAATGTTTGTCTCTTATCATACAAGTGTAATGAGACACATTTATCCATTTAACTTTTAAGACTTTCCCATTTTAGGTAGTGTTCTCTGTTTTCTAGTTTAACAAACAACTTATTTTGCTTTGGTTATTTTCAGATATGTATAAGAACTTTATGAACACCTCTCTCTCTCTCTCTCTCTCTCACACACACACACACACATGCTGTTATGCCCACTTCTGCACGTGCATTGAAATATTAGAAGTAATATATAGTATTCTACCCATCATCTCATAGTGATTAATAGCTGCTTTAAGGTTGGTTTTACAGTATCATTCCACCGGTTTGGGGAATTTTTCTTTCAGCACATTATACGCTTAGAAGCTTATATCACATGAAACTTGAAGGCTATATGCACTAAGTGATAAATTTTTGTATTTAGTTAAATCATAAATGAGGGAGGTTTAATATTTATATGAATGTGCTTTAGAGAAATTAGTTTATTTCAGAGGAGAATTGATTTTTGTGTATTATGGCTGAAAGTATGCATTTCCTGGATGCTATTATGTGCATATATTTGCTGACTAGCTGTGATGAAATTTGTTATAAAATAATCGGTTATTAGTCATGTCTTCTCAAGAAAATTCAAAATGCAGGCTCAAAAATAGTTTTTGCAAATGGCTCACAAGATCCTTGGCGTCACGCTTCCAAACAGATTTCATCAACAGATAGTGAGTTTCTAGTTACTTGATCTGAACTATATAATTTCCCTATCTTTGAATTACAGTGAGTTAAGAGTCCTTAGATGTCAAAATTCCCTGCCACCAGACCAAATTGAGCCAATTCTTGTTAAAGTACGAGTATAAAGATTTACTTTTAAAAAAAAAGGATGATTATAAAGATCTAAATGGTAATCAATGTGGTCTGCCATAGGCATTACCATAGATTGATCTTCATGTTCCGAATAAACTTGCAGTGGATGTTATTTACATGGCCTTCTTGCCATAAGTCATTATCAACCATGTGTAAGGTTTATAAATTTCAGGTGTCTTTTTGTTGCCCATTGCTACACGAAACAATTATGTGTAGCCAGTTTATATCTTTTCTTTTCTTGTGTTTATTGGTTTACTCTTTTACAAAAATTTTCTTTCTCTTGAACTTTCAAGTGCCTTCCTACGTCATTTCTTGTCATAACTGTGGCCATGGGACCGATATGCGAGGATGTCCTCAAGCTCCTTTAAGCCTCGAAGGTATGCATAAATTTTATAAGCTGTCTTGTTTGCAATACCCATTTGAGTTTCCAATTCAATTCATTTGGCAAATTCATGTGTTTCCCAATGAACTAAAATATTGCATGTTCTACACACACACACACACACACACACACACACACACACACATGTAGATAGAGAGATATATTCGGGATCACCTTCATGATGAATATCTTCCAATACAACCATATTGGTGTACACCTGTAACCCATTTCAGTGAGTCTGCTCTGCAGAATAATGTTTATACGAGGTTAATTGCTCGTGTGAAATATTGTGCTAGAAAGTTGGCCCAGAAAAGAGAGTTAAAATAATCGACAGATAGCTTTACATCTATGAAATACTTCCTGTGCAGACAACCTGGAAGAAAGCACAACTTCATCTTTTCCCAATCATTATTTTACCATTGATGAGTAAAATATCTGTGGCAACTTTTTATTCCTGCTCAAGCTAACACATCCTTTATTTAATTCTAGGGCTATTGGAAGCCTTTATATTTCAAAGGCTCTGGCGTGATGGAGTTAAAAAAATTAACTAACTAATTGCATCTGAAGTTTTCCCATTTTGCATGACATTCTGTCATAGTGTGCATGAACATCCATGCCCTTGCCAACTTTCTTGTGATTAGTAACTTCTGAAGCTGTAAATTTTTCTTCTCAGGCGACGCCCAGAAGTGCAGCTCGCCTGATGCAGTTCACAAAGTAAGGCAACAGATTACAGAAAACATAGACTTGTGGCTGTCACAGTGCCAAAACTTGGCTAGGAATTCTCTGTGATGCTTGAGGATTGTTTATAAAAACCCGTCATGGATATCGCCAACTTGAGGTTCCCTCTCGTGTAAAGTATAACCCTTCCATCTTATTAAACAAAGGATTTAGGGGCGCAGTTGATTTTACAGAATTCTGTATATTTAGTGTTGCCTACTAGATAAAGGTAAATACGAGGTGAACGTGGAAACAGCATCTATGATCGATCTGATACATGTGAATTGCATGAATCTTAAATCCATGTTCTTAATAATAAATTATCAAGGAATAAGGCAGACGTTACAATAGCGACTAAAATGTTAAAACCTTCCAACTGACATGAAGCATTGAAGAGAGAAGAAATCTGGATATTTAGAAAAGAGAAATGATATTTGTAGTCGTGAAATATGCAATCTCCACACAATTTTTTTTTAAAAAGATAGTAAATATGTGATAAAAAATTAATTTTTTAATAGTAAGCCGCCCCTTACCCTATCATTATTATAGGGGTATGGGGTTCGAGTTTTTAATAGTAGACTATACTCATTTTCAAAAGGATTGTGTAGTGCTTGCACATTTCAAGACTGTATCTAGCATTACTCGTCTTTCGTGTGATCTGTAACATGACTCAAGGTGCATGTATGTGCAGTGTCTACGTGTTATCCGTATTTCTTTTAAATGAAGGAAATGAAAGAAATTCATGACCACAAGGATGAGAATGGATTCTTTTATCCTTGTTTTACCACCCCGAAGCTACCTCAATTTACCCAATACTTCAAAGTCTTAAAGATAAAGAGAGATTTAGAAGATACATATAAATTTCAACCTTCACTAACAAGTGTTTTCAAAGTTGATTGCATCTTTTAGCCATCTTTAACTGTTACATTGTATTGTTATATTTGTCGTGCAATTTTAATCATTAAGGTGGATGAAGACAAGTAGAAATAGAGTGGCGTGTATCTTGACGGTTGGATTTTAACGAGGATATAATCTTTGTACGAGTATTAGTTAGGGAGTAAAAAACGTATTTTCTCATTTAGAAAAGGAAAAAAAAAAAAAAAACCTTAAAATCTTGGTGTTCCCTTAATTCCAGAAATTCAATAACCAGTCCATGCAATTTATAGTTGATCGAACTAATGTTTCAAAAGATCTTAACAGCCTTCATGGCCTACCATGTTTTAATTGAAATTCAAACGATAAGGCATTAGGGCACTTTCATAGGCAAAAAATTTAGCAAGTACTGGTCCCATTTGAATTCAGGATTGATCTCAACTGATCTAATCTCATCTCATTTAAGTTGCGTTTGGATAGTGAGATGATCTCAAATAATTCTGTAAATAATAGTGAAAAAATAATGATAAAATATTGAGCAGTAGTAAATAGTAGTGAAAAGTAAATAAAAAATAATAATAAAATAATGAATAATAGTGGAGTATTATCAGAATAATCTATTACCCAAACTAGCCATTACAACTTTCATAAATTCTCACACAAAATATAATAAACAATTCAACTTTTTCAAATCCCAAAACAATAATAATATTATTAAAAAAATAATATTCAAACAATATTTTATTCAACTTTCAAATTTCATTTCAACTTATCTCATCTCAACTCCCTATCCAGACCTCACCTTAAAACTACATTTTCTAAACCAAAATTAGTCTCACGGGCTATCATCATCTTCTTCTTCTGCCTACAGATTGGTTGAAACACTCCAATAGACATAGCCCTTGACAAACGTTCCTGTTTTTGGCCTCCTCGGATTCACCTTCGCTGGTGTACTTGCCAAGCCGAGCAAGAGAGTTGGCCTTCGCCCGGATAAGTAGAGCTTCTTGAGCCTCCTCAACATTCTCAGGTCTGCCTCCCCAGTTCTTGAGGCAGGTGTTCTGAAGGGCTCTGGCATATGAGAGTGACACATGCCATGGGTTGGGGGATTGGTTCATTGCATTCAAGTTCAGGGTAGCCTCAACTTCAAATTGCCCACCTGACAAAAACTGCTCAACAAATACCAATTCATCAATTCAGCAACTGATTTTGAAATTTAAGTCTACAAATGCATAACAGGTTAAAGAAGACTGAGGTTACTTGCCATGATTCCAGGGACAGCTGAGGGGGGGGGGGGGATTCTTTGTTTAAGGAGTCTTGAGGGTGTACTCAGCAAATAGCTGTAATAGCTTTATACCATCATATACCTGAGAAATATCAGCATATCGAGCTAGACCCCGGGCTGCCTCCTTCACAGCCAGTGCAGATGAGCCGTTGGGGATGCGAACGTTCGCCTTTATGGCCACAAGAGGGGAGGAAAAAAAAGAGAGAAATGCTACTCTTCATCCTACATCTTGTCATCTCTAGTCACACATTGATATGGCACATTTCAAGTAATTGTTTCTATCAATCAATAAGTTGCAGCCACTTAAATATATCACATTGCAAGTGTCATTGAGAATAACAAAATCTAGGATGAAGAAGAGTAACTATTCTTTTGCAAAACAAGCTCCATGTTGGTAATAGGCAGCTAAGCAAGAAGCAAGGCCGTCAAGACCTAGGCACCATGATTCATTGTTTGAACCAGCCAAGGGAACGAGACCCTGTAATAATCACCATCATGTTATCAACTTTGTATTACTAAACTCTACTTTTATATCATCACGAAAACCATATATTATACGTAACTTGTCGACCTTAATACCCGGGATGATGTTTTGGTTCAACAAGCACATCAACAATCTTCCTGCCTTTGGTGGTCAATGACTCAATTGGTAAGAGTGTCTCCTCCAAGAGGATGGCACCCGAGATGTACTGGCCAAGCCCCAGACAGTGACAAGCAGCGCTGGTATGCCTGGTGGTTGGCCTCGGTGTTCTTTAGCCAATTGAGGCCGAACGCTTTCCCAATGTAGCATTCATTCCGGGGCCAGGATATGCAACATTGTTTTACACCCATAAACAACCCCTTATCAGAATTTTCTCTTTGCATGCTCAAATACAACAATTTTCAGAAAAACGAAGACAAAAAAACTTAGGCAGTGATATTTGTGATGCTTTTAGAATATGTTGGTGTTCTGAGAAAAGCCATCTTGTGAGGATGTAAGTTATGTAACACAGGGCAGTCTGCATCGACATATGAGCCTGTACGCACGGTAATGGACCTAAGGTTGGTGAAGAGTTTGACCCTTTACCCGCTCAGACTTGCCTAGTACTGGGGCTGACTTGAAGAGAGATGCAAAGGCTCTTGTCAATCAAAAGTGGTTGAAATGAACAATTGGAGTATAGTGCTCTCTTCCTCTCTATAACGTACCACTTTGCACTAATTCTCTGCATTTAGAGTTGTAGAGGCTCACTACAAGATATCCCGAGGCTACAATGCATCCATGATTCACTTATCATCGCTTGTCGAAGCGTGCTTATTTGGCAGTTGGCACAAGGGGGACTGTGTCATTATACAAACGTCAGGAATTTAATGGCTATGCTTTTTCAAGCTTATATAACCAGGAATATTGATGAATACTAGTTAGCAAAAGAGAAAGAGAAATACTTTAGCCACAAAAGAATTACACAAAAGTAAATTCACAAACTGGCCTAGTTTGATGCAATATGTCAAATTGTAAAATTACTTTTAGTGTAAAGTAGATCTAATGGATCATATGAAGTTACGTCAATTTGTGAGTTTACTTTTATATAATCTCTTTCTGTATGTAGTAGTTCTCAGAAAGAAAACTAAGTATGATATTTCCAAAATTGATTGGTATTCACTTTTTTTTAACATGTGGATTTCCTGAAGTGCAAGATAGAGACAACTTTACGACTGTTAAGGCAAGGATTTTAAATATATATATATATATTTATATATATGCTAAATTGTTCTAATCACCTATTATTTCTGTAAACACCTGGTTTCCCTTGTAACATAACATCAATGTTTATTTTTTTCCCCAGAACAATATGATCTCCAGTTGAAACTCAAGATGAAAACAAAGATGGAATATCCCAGTATTTTGATAAAATCTTAAAAACTTTTAACCATTTATATTCTCTTTTCCTAGATAGTGTGATTAACTAAGAATTTAACGGTGTGGAACTTGAATTTGCATACGAGGAATTATGGGTCTGTCAATCTAACTTGGTGAAAAAAGAAGCAAGTGGGTGTTCTTTTATATTTGACAATAGCGCCTGGCCGTGCCGATGCACAGCGGCATCAGAAAACATAAACATAGAATTCACGAGAAAGCAATCATGGGTCGTTAATTCTGGACAGAAGAAATAAAAGCATAGACAATACATTTGCATCCAACAATTGTGCTTGCTAATCACATCAATGGGAACATTGTCCAAAATATATGGTGGTTTTGATATCTGTTACTCTTATATAATTCCAGAATTAGTGAACAAAGAAGATCAAAGCACAAGGCAAAAGGACAAGGTAGGAGCTTTTGTGAACAGGGTCTTGTATTGGTCTGTAAACATCCTCGGGCGGTGTTCATTGACTGAAAAGCTGAAAATTGGAATACCCTCTGCCGCTAAATTGTCAGGACACAGCACAGCTTAAAACGACCAAGAGAAATTATAAAAGTTTACATATGTGGAACCGATCTAGCCCCGCACAAGAATTGAAAGATGATTTTGCTCACCAGGGGTCTTCACAAGTTAGGAATAAGCTCAATACATAGAAAATGTAAATAATTAGGCAATACTTGGCTACGAAGGATACCTCATTAAAGAAAAAGAATGCAAGAAACCAGGAAATGCAAAAGCCGATCTGTATCTTTATCTAGTTTACACCCTTTCTCCGAACAACAAAACGCTCACTTCCAGAAATCTTCCCTTCGAAAACTGAAAGACTCATTTCACAAAATATTAACACATGATAGCCAGGAGTTTCGGTGTCACAGTTTTATGAAGCAAAATGGGGAAATGAATGAACCAGCGACCAAGAAAACCTGGCGTCCACTCCAAAAAGAATAGGGGACTAACAAGATGTAATTGGCTCTACTTAAGATAAGTAGACGAAATCCAGAGCAGCACATAGGTTATCAATGAACTCAACACTTCAAAACTCCTCAGTCCTTTAAGTACAGGGATCGGTGGAATCACAGCCACCATCAAGAAAGTTCCCAGCAGCCATGAAAAAGCAAACGCTCCAGCCCTGCACCCATACCAAGAAGTTTTATGATTTGGACCTATTTAGGATTCTGCATTTAAGTAGCATGAAGTTTCAAGAATGCATTTAAATTCAGAAGAGGGAAGAGATAAGTTGACATTCTGTAACCATTTGCATAATCTGGGACAGGCTGGTCACATTGGAGATAATCATGAACAATAGTAGCTCATTACGACCCATTTTTTACTTTGAAACCTAAACTACAAAAAGATTGAATTGTACCCTAAACTAAAAATAGGTTCAATTGGCCCCCTCAATTCAAATCTGACTATTAAGATTATGCCACATGATCAGTTTTTTCATTCATTTTAATGATCAAATCTTAACCGATTGTGCAAATTGAAAAATATAAGCAGTTTAGGATGCAAAGGTAAAAATAGGTGGTAGTTTGTGGGTGAAGTATAACAATGACCCAAGTGTAAACAGCAGGAACATGCCATGTTTAATCAAACAGACACTGTTCCACATACCCATAGAGGAAAGCTCGGATCTTGCTCTTTAATCGATCATGAATAAAATATATGGTAGCCATCAGAGATATTGCGACCTGAAGGGTGGGGCCTTCTTCAGTGGGAAAGAGAACAGTGAGAACTCCAAGCACAACAAAGACAATAGAAGTCTTTATGATGAACTTTGTTGATGGAGTTCGGAACCTATCTGTGATAGCCTGAACAATACGGGACTGCCTGACTTCCCGAACCTTTTTCTTGATGTCTATTTTGGGGTTTTTCCTTTCATAGAACTTCTTCATAATAATTTTGTCATGGGCAGATTCAATAGCATCCACACTTGGTTTGTGCCCAGCATATTGACGAACAAGGAAGTTTCTGGCAGCTTGAATTTCATCTTCAGAGGCCTCGCTGCTTATTCCAAGTCGTTTGTATGGGTCCCTTACATTAATTCTAGGAAAGATAGCTGAACTTGCAGATAGGAGAGATTTTAAGATTCAACTCTGCTAATTTGGAACAATATTTATAAAACTAAATGAATGGAATAGGTTTGGCAGTAATGATAAATATAAAAGGGCTTATATTTATATTTCAGAGAGCTTATACAAAACTAAGCATCGTGCAAGTGCAAATGATAACTTGTGATAGCTTTCTGGAAAAGCAACTACCAGTCTAAACTAATATGCTCACAATGTAAACATTCCATCAACCTTATGCTTGAGGAACTAAGGGAAAGGCCTAGCTCTCTTGCATATGTCAGACAGGCAGGAGAGAGAGAGAGAGCTCATTCATGTCTTCCTCATGATTCAAAGGTAAGATTTAAATCTCCAAAAACTCCACCCTACTCTAATGAGATGAGTTGAGTTCTTTATGAATAGTAGTGAGTTGAGATGGTAGAGTGAGTTTTGTGGGGCCCAGCTAAGATGAGTTTAGATGTGTTTAAATGTTAAGATGAGTTTAGATGTATTTATGAGAAATTGAAAAATATTGTGGGTCCCATGTGGTAAAGAGGTGTTGAGTTAAAAAAGATTGTAGGTCCCACATGTAAAGAGATTTTGAATTGAGTGATGTTTAGTAATTTGGGAGTTGTGTGTTTGAATGTTGGGATAGGTCTAAAACAAAACTCAACTGAGATGAGCTGAGCTCATTCAAATATCCAAATGAAGCCTAAACTGCCTAAGTTAAGGCCCCAGCAGCAAGAGAGGAAATCATATTGTCACAAATTATGTGCAGCATGCTCCAAGAATTGATGATAATCTGAAAGGAAGGTACACAAAGGAGCCATCCATGGCACAGATGAATGCAAAACTTCTCATGACAGGCTCACGCCACAATTTCTCCAATCATAAAATGACAGTTTAGGCCAGAATCCTCAAAGCCACTCAATATTAGGATATTTACATTCTGTTAGCTATAAGGGAAAGGAGAAATGGAGAGGGTTAGGAGGGAGGGGGGGAGAGAGAGTCAAGTCTAAAACCCTAGTTTGGCACGAGGGGAAATGAAAGGTGAGGGGGAGTGAAAATCCATCTGGGCTACCAAAACCGAACCACCCAAAAGTGGTTCGTTATTTTCATGTTGAACCATGAAAATATCTCAACAAAAACATGTAACTTGCAAATGTTATTTTCATGTTGAACCATTGAAATCACGGAATAACAATAAAACAACAAATAGCATGATGGGGAATGTATTCTAACCCTTTTCCCCTATATCTCCCTCCTTCCTACTTTTCATCTCTCCTACCAAACATGGTGTTAGATTTTACAACTTGAAAGTTGTGTAATAATTCCAATGTTCCTGAATGTGTCATAAAATCATTACTTTGGAACGTAAGGAGTTGCTGTATTCCACGCAACCAACAAACCAATGAGCCTCAACTCAGTAAAGATCACAGACGGCCAAAATTCAATGTTCCATTATGCTCATTCTTTTCCCAATCATCATGCCTATATTTTTAGGTTTTGGAACCACGCCTAGCTATTAGATTTTCTTCACCAAGTACGGATCCCCAAGGGAAAAATCTACAAATATAAAAAATAGTTAAGAAAGTAAAACATTACCCGGTGGTCCATTTGCCCCATCACCATAGGAAGCATCCATTGCACACTTGATCAAGTGAGATTGTTGTGTACGGCATCTTTGCATAGAATCAGTCTGGTAAGTTCTGTTCAATTAAAACCGGTGGGTAAAGGCATTCAATGTTATAATAACGTATAACCCTCACTCAGAGTTTAATACTCGATTGAAAAACTAAGCAGTACCTTTCTAGACGGGGAAACCCAATATGTTGTTTAGGTTTCCTGGCACTAGGAAAAGCAGAAGCTCGCCTATTCAGAGACCCCGGGCCGCGTCCAGGTATTTGGAGACAATATCTCGAGGGACTAGCGGTCAATCCGAATAGGGTCATCCTTTTTTACTTAAGTTTTGCTATTGCGAAGTTTCTTACACTATAACGTTGCTACAAAGTACACAGACCCAACAGCTGCGACAAATAAACAAACTCGGCCACATCAATTTTTTCATTTTTATTAGTAGATTACGAGTATCAAGTAGTGAACTAAGCAGAATTCTCCAAATCATTAAACCCCAAAACCCGTAAACAATATCTAAGAAAACAAAAAAGCACACAAACTGATGAAAATCACAACTTTGAGGCCTAAACGCACGAAATTGAAAACCAAACAAAGCGTTTAGAACCATCCAGTTTTACATTTCCAAGGTTATGTTTGGCTTTCTGCAGTGATGTGGTATTAGCGCATGGGATAAAGCACATAATCGAACTACGTTTGTAATCCACAACGAGTACTTGAAATCCGTCAGTCAGAATCCTAAAAAACAAATGCGGGGAAACTTAAGCTCGGGCCGGAAATGTACGGATATGCAAAATCTTACCTGCAGAAACGAACAGAAAATGATTGAAAGCCTTTGGCTTTCTTCAGGGGAGGGGTAGAAAGTGTCAAGTAATGGATAGGAGAGTCGAACGATGTCCCAGCGAGAGGGCTTAGCGAAGCTCTAAACCCTGTTTCGTCTGAATGGTTTTGGCCAATCTGCAATCATTTTCTAAAAATTAAAATTGTAAATCATCTGTCAGATCCGTTGTAGTCTAGTTGGTCAGGATACTCGGCTCTCACCCGAGAGACCCGGGTTCAAGTCCCGGCAACGGAATTCTTTTTTCTACATTTTATTGAATTTGTACTTTTGTTGTTCTTTCATATTTATTTTCATTTTTATTCTCTGCATTCCACCACACGGGTAGTGGAAGGATCTCCTTCTCATTTTTCTACTGCAGGAGTAGTAGGGGTAAAAGAATAATCCGAGAAACCGACCAAACCGACCAAACCGACCGGTTCAATCAAATGACCGGTTTAGTTAATTTTGGTTCTTTGGACCGAAATTTTACGAAAATCAGTTCAGTCCAAATTTTTATATTTTGGGAACTGAATTGGAGCAATCTGAATCAAATTATATATGTATATATATTAATTTTTATATGTAATATATTATACATATTATAAGATTAATAATTATAATATGAAACCATAATCATATTATTTATGCTTCGTTGATATAAGCTTACTCTTATATATGAATGTTAATATTAAGTTATTAACATATGATTCTTTATTCTTACACATTAAGTTATATACTTACATATATAATATGATATAAGTATAACATATATATAAGTAAATTTTTATACATTTTGAAATGACTTACATATGAAATTAGGTACTAAGTTTTATACTAGTTGTAGTGTAACGTGCAAGGCACATTTTTCTAGTTAGAGAAAAAATATTGAGGAAATAATATGTTTAAGCAATAATTGAAATGTGATTGGAAATAATATAAATGGTGCAATTTGGTGGATGCTCTTAGTTTCATTTAGATGGCAAATATAGGTGGATTACATTTAAATACAGGTTTCTTATGTTTGGTTGGAAGATTTGTGCAACTGAAATGTATGAAAGTAAACAGTAATCAAAGTAATTGATTATCTAGGAAAGAACTTAATGAGACTTTATAATGTTTTTCTTTAATTACATTTCTAATTACTGTAGAGTGTTATTGTTTCATCAGTACCCTTTTTTTAGGGGAATTAAAAAAGACAAAAGAAGTTATGATTTGAAGAGTACTTATAATGCAAGAAATTAGATTGAGAACTCTAGATGGGTTGAATTTCAAGAGAAAATTTTGCAAATGCTCGACTTTTATATTCCGATGTGTTGACAGGTTCTTTTTCATTAAAAAAAAGTTTTAAAATTTGAAATACTCATTGCATTCTCTACAAAAATTCAAAGTTATATTGTTGTAGCAAAACAGAGAAAGCCTAGAAAATTCCTCGTCTCTAAAGATAATGAGATAAATGAGAAATATTTAAATAAAATAATGAATTAACGTTATAAGGATGGTTCTGATTTATCTACATTTATTAGGGTTGATTATAAGAATAAAACATCAGTTTCGAATAAGTTATTTCATAATCTATATTAATAAAATTACAATGCACAATTTTAAATGCTCTAAAAGGTAGGAATGAGTTTAAGAAAGAAAAAAAATTGTAAGCATCCGTTTAGACCATTTAGTTATTTTTATTGTTTAATTGTTAGTTGAAGGTGTGAAAATTTTTTGTTAAGCCTATTACCCTGTATTGATTAATATTATAAATGTAGACCAAACTCTTTTTTAACATAGAAGAACAATCAAAACTGTTTCTTAATTACTGCATATGGTTTGCACATATTACTTATCATAACTTATGATATACACATACATTTGTTATTGTTTTATATGGAATAAAGTTTCTATTTTGAGATTGGTTTGTTGATCAAGTAATGCTTTTTCTTGAAAAGAACAGTAAAAGTGATGTTTATGACCGTTTGTAAATTATAACAAATTTATGCCTAGATATTGAGACTTTTATTTTGTATGTCAAGAGAGTTGTATAAAAGTAAATTAACATTTTTATCAAGTTTAGTAATA
>QEOT01121827.1:0-16120 GCA_003123785.1 Pterocarya stenoptera | reverse complement strand
CTCTCTCTCTCTCTCTCTCTCTCTCTCATTGATTCTTTTACAACCTAGACACCATCATGCTAACCCACGGAGGAGTTAAGCTTAAGAGGCATCATGAGCCACCACCCAAACCGCCCAATGAGGTAGCACCCAAGCCCAACGCCACCCTCATCTCCATGGCTATATAAACCCCTCTTCACCTCACTTCTTCCTCGCTTTACTTCACTTCCTCTCTTCTCTCTTGAGTGTTCTTGGGTGTTCTTCGAGTTTGAGTGGGAAGCTTCAAGGGCTCCAATCTGTGTGAGTATTCCCTCTCTTGATCTTAGTTTCCTTATATTTTTATGTTTAAGGTGTTGGTAGTCATTTAGCATGAGGATCCTTAGTAGTCAAGTTGCATATTTAGGACAGGGTTAAGATTAAATGCATTTTTTTAGGAAATTAGCTATGGCATGATTAATTAGGGTATAGTTTGATCATAGGATTATTTATGGAGGTTTAGACTAAGATGAGAAACATGACATAACTAGTTTTAAGTTCTATCTTATTTTGATCATCAAAGCATGTATGGTTTGACTTTTAATCAAGCTTCATTTGAGGAAATTAGTTTATTTTACTTAGGCTTGAAATGTGAGCATTTAGAAAAGCTTTCTAATTGGGATAAGAAGAATGCATGATAATTAGAATGTCATTGGTGATAGGATCATACCATGCATCATTGAGGTTTAGTTAGCATTTAAGGATTTCATTAGGCATGACTAAGTGTTGGGATGAACTTGCTCAAACTTAGGATTTAAGTATGTCCTTGAGGATTCTAGTGAGCATGTTCGTTGGAGGTTTTGTCTTGCATGCATTCATAAGGATCATTAATGAGTTCATTTAGGCATCAACTAGAATGCATGCCATGCATTTCATGAGGTAGGTGATCAATTATTAGATAGCATGCATCATTTAGACGTCAAAGGGCATTTTTATTTTCATGTCACTGTTTATTTTCCTTAAGATAGTTAGATTCTAACTTAGCATAATTTATTTCACAGCCAGTACTTCGCTTACAGCTCCAGTAGTTTGTAAGTTGGCCTTTAACTTACACATTGATTGATTATTTATGAATTATTGATAAATGTCACTTTTACAATTGTCATTTTTATAATTGTCATTTTAGCATGAATTGTCATATCATTTTTGCATCCAAGCATCATTTTTGTGCCACTCAGACACATTTCATAAAAATCATTCTTTCAAAAGCCTTTGCATGAAAATTATTTTATCACAATCCCAAAAGGCTAGGATGTGGAAGTATCCTAGTGGAACTTCTCTATCTACTTTGGAGTGATTAAATATGGAGTGGTAAGCCTTGGGTTGATGAAAAATAGTCAACAGAGTTGGAATTGGTTCTTTTTAAAGAACGACTGAGCGAAGTCATACGTTACGACACCTAATGCTAGTGGGTGTATCTGTTATGATTTTTACGATGTTATGCTATGTTATATTACCAATGCATTGAGAACAAGTCTGTAGACAACATAGTTTAAACGTAAGTTGTACTACGGTCACCGGCAGGTACTCACAGTGCATATGGGGAATTGTGAGGATACTATACGTTATGTTAATTCCATGATTTATAATGAAAGACTAAGTTTTTACGACGAAAGTGCAATTACGTTCTCTGTAATAACATGTTCATAAAAAATCTATTTTCTTGAAGAATCTGAATGGGAGACAAATACAAAATTTATGCATTTGCATGCATTTCATGTTTATCATTTTTCATGCATAGTCTATCTTTGTGCACGTTAGTTGTCTAACTTACTGACATTTTCAAGTAAATCTCACCCTTTGTGGACCCACTATCATTTCACTCGAAATGATAGACGTTGTAGATGTAGTTGGACCTAATGGACCAGTGGATAAAGAGAATTAAGGAGGAACTAGACATCGATAGGAGACTTGATCTTATTCTGATAATTCTAGGCCTAAGCCTTCGTGCTATAGAACGCATGAAGCAACTAGTTTAGATCCTTTTAGAGAACTTGATATTTTGTACTAAGATTAAGCTACCTGATATTTTGAAACTTCTGCATAAGTTCATTATCACCCTTATTTTTCGCTGCGATTATTGCATACTGCTAGTTGCATTTATAGGATGCATTACATATTAGCTATTAGTTACATAGGGTATGTAACCTTGTGTTGCATGTTCTAATTCTCTAAGTCTCCGTTACATCCTAAGCAGAGGTTGGGGGTGTCACAGGCTGGTTTCAGAGTAGTTACGTCTCTGGATAAACCCACGTGTCCTTAGGTATATGCCAGAATATAGGTTTTGATTTTAGATCGGGTAGGCTTGAATCATGAAGTAAAGATTTGGATCTCATGCATGTAACTGATAGGATGGCATGTGAAAGAAGGGTAAGGAACCCCGAAGGATCCAACGTTCATCATGAGCAGGATCATGGTTTGGATGGAGGATGCGAGTTGGCAAACAAAATTCGTCAGATGATGGAAACATTGAAGCAGCAACATGAATTAATTCTAAGACAAAACCCTCAGGTTGTGTAACAGCCCGCTAGAAATTAGAAGGTGGAATTTCTATTGGTTTTAGGAATATTGTGAAAACTCCATAAGTTTTCATGAATTGATCAATCGCATAAGTTTTAGTCTGTCAACATAGTATGTGTTATCACTCACTATGGTGCTAGAAGTGCGATTCTAATTATTTGAGGTAGTTATCAGTGTCAGAATGCATTATGTTCTGCTCCATTAGACTCAGTTGATTATTTAAGATTTTATAGGGTAATAAGTCAATTTTCATATTTTCAGTCAAAACGCCTGTTTGAAACTATGAAATTATTTTTAGGGGCACTTTGAGATTGAATTTCAGTAAATGATTTTCACTTTAGGTTAATATGAGTATTTAAGAATTTTTAGTGTTAATTTTATGATTCACTTTTTGGGAGTGAATAGTAGCCTCGATAAGCGCATCAATTGCACTATTTCAAAATCATAGTGTAGGTTATCCAAATTAGATTAGAGAGCTTTTATTTGGACACTTGGCAGGATCTTAGCCACACATAGTAAATAGTATTAGACACTTGGCACCATAAGGAATGTTTGATGGATTTGAAGGAATCAAGGTGTGAGATCATGCCACCTAAGCAAAAACTCTATTACATCCGACCAATCAAATTGTGATAAAATAAAGAGAATTTCCACCCTAGTGAAATCCTATATGGTTGGAATCCAACTGAGAACCCAAAAGAATGGTTGAAATCGAAATCCTAAACGGTTTTATCTAAACCATAAAGTTGACCTCCAAAACCTAAATGAATCATTTTCTAGCATTGTATTTATCGCTAGATTAAAATACTTCCACATTCTATTAATCCTTTAATTTGTATTAGAATATCATTATCCAACGTTCTTAACTTTGAAAAATTGATTGGGCCAAAAGATATTGGATTTGGGCTTGGTAGCAACCCAAACTCTCTTAAAACTCCAAAATTAAGGCCCATTCGGTTTAGGCTCATTAAGGCCCACGAATTTGGTCTCATTGGCATTGCTTCTTGGCTAAGTTTTGCACCCCCACTTGGCTGACCAGATCTTTCCAAAAGAGGTACTAGAAGGTTTTGAAGAAAAAAATCTAAAGGGCCACCTCACTCTTTCACTTTCACACTCCATCTTGAGAAAAGATCTTGGGCTATTTTTTTGGGGAAGAAAAGGCGAACACTCAAGCTCTCTTTCAGTCCTATCACTTTCCATAACCTGTGTAAGAGTCTCTCCAGTCCACTTCCCACAAAAAGCAACTCTCCTTTACACTTTTTCTTGATAGAACACAAAAGACTCTCTCGGGCAGTTTTTCTGATCTCTTTTGCACACCTTATTTGAAGCTTTTGTAAGTGTTTTCTTATAAATTTTCCTTCATAAAAGTTGTTCCTTTTTGCGTCTTATTTACGTGGATATCTTATTTCTTCCATTTGGAGATAATTTGTTTGATAAAAAGTTGTTCAAACCATAGAAAGGTTAATTTGGGCAATAAACTGGAGAGTGTGTTATATTTTGGAGTTTTTAACCAAGCTAATGGATAGATCTTGGTCTGAAATTTTTATGGAGTACTGTTAATATGTGTATATGATTATTTGTTAAACATTTGTTGCATTATTAAAAGTTTTGGTGAAAACTTTTCTTAGATCTAGAAACTTAGAAATTGGAAGAGGAAAAACAGTTTCTGTTTTGAGAAAGTTTAAATATTTTATGGTTTAATCCTAATCTAATGGATTTGATATTTTTATTGAGGATCTTAAGCCTCTTATATACACGTTAAAATATTGTTTTGAATATATTTGATGTTATTTTCAAAGTTACAAAATTTTATGCAAGGAGATATTCGGTTAGGCCAAAGTGATGATGTTTTTTGCTAAATTTATGTTTTGATTGATTTTTTAACCATGTGATCTTGAGTTTGAAGCTTGGATCTGTTTTAGGACACGTTTTTAAACCATGTGATGTTTTGGTTTGAAGATCACATGTTTATAAGTCATGGATCAAGATGTTGATCAAAACAAGTTAGAAACAAAAATCAAAGGAATAACCTATGTAAAATTTTGGCCCTATTGAGTTTTAATGGTTGCGTTTAGTTTTAAATTTTTTGGAATAGATATTTGAGTTTAGGACAAAATTTTACATGAGGTATGTAAATTTTGGTGATTTTTGGAGTTAGAATGCAAAATCCTTAAGTTAGGGGTAAAATGATCATTTTCCCACATGTAGAGGGTAAAATAGTAATTTTAATCTAAGTTGACATTTTTTCATATTTCTAATTGTTAGTAATTAAGTTCTAACGTTTAGAAATCATTACTTTCAGTCTCTCGTGATCGCGCTTAAGTTTCGTCTAGAAAATGCGAAAATCGAGGTAAGTTAGCTTTTAACTTATTATCAGTTTAATGTGCATGTATGATGAGTAAATGAACTACAGTGTATGTATGTATGTCATTTGTTACATGTATGTCATGTCATGTAATATTTACTGTTTCAAGCATGTCACGTTAAGTATGTTGACTGTTACATGTTATGCCATGTTAAAAATGTTGTTTGTCACATGTTATGTCATGCTACAAAATATTTTTTGTCAATCACGTCATGTATTTTGACTTATGTTCATGCACGTCTGCGTACAGTTAAGTTATCGTTCAGTCCATGGTTATTGTTAATTCATGGTAACCCCATGAGATAAGAATACGTAATCATGGTAACCCCATGAGATAAGAATACGATATCATGGTAATCTCATGAGATAAGATTACGCTATCGTGCTAACCCCACGACACAAGCGCATAATGGTAATCCCATGAGATAAGACTACGCTATTGTGGTAACCCCACGAGACAAGAGTATCATGGTAATTCCATGAGATAAGAATATATTTCAAGTTCATGTTAAGTCTCAGATCATGTTCATGATAAGTAAAGAAGTCAGTTCAAGTTCATGAAAAGTTAAGTATCAGTTTAAGTTCAAGTTCATGTCATGTTAAGTTTCAGAATTCAAGTCCAAGTTCATGTTAAGTAAAGAAGTCAGTTTAAATTCATGCAAAGTTAAGTTTTAGTTCAAGTTCAAGTGCATGTCAAGTTAAGTTTCAGAATTCAAGTCCAAGTTCATATTAAGTAAAGAAGTCAGTTTTAAGTTCATGTTAAGTCAAGTTTCAGATCAAGTTCTTGTCAAGTCAAGTCTCAATTTAAGCAAGTCAAGTTCAGTTCACGCTTTAGTTTAAGTTATGTAAGTTATGTTATGTTGTATATTAAGTTATGCTATGATTACTTATGATTTTGATTATGCATTCATGTTTTTACTGTTATGCATGCATCATTAACCTGTGCGAATGTTTTTTGTTAACTTACTGAGATTTGTAATCAAATCTCACTGTGATAATCCCAACTACCATTTCTCCAAAATGGTAGATCTTGTTACAGGATCTGAAGAAGAATGGAGAATTGACCAACTGGAAATGGTCGACTAAGTGACGGGCGACATAGATGTTAGTATAGTAGTTACCTTAGATTACTACTTGTATTTGTGGAGTTCAATTTTCAGTACTCTTTTGATCACAACTATTTTGGACTAGTGTTGTGTCTCAGTTGTTTAGTATGTCATCATGTATGAAGTATGTTTTAAGTATTTGGGATATTTCAGTTTGGTGCATAGTATTGCTAAAAAGAAAAAAATTATCCGCTGCGAATATTGCATAATACTAGATGCATGTTAGGAACATTGCATCTTATATGTCATAAACGGGGGCAAGTAACTTTGTGTTGTATGTCTCGACGCTTTAAATGTCCGTCCGATTTCAAGTAAAATTTGGGGGGGGGGGGCGTCACAGTTTGAGAGGCAGGAAAATTGATGTTGTTCATATGAAAAATTCTTAATTTACCGATACCCTAGTTTTATGGGAGTCGAGGGACCCTTAAAGGCCAACAAGTGGCTATTAGATCTCGACAGGACCTTCAAGATCAGCGACTTTACAAAGGAGCAGAAAGTATAGTACGCAGGCATCTGCTTCAAGGGGAAGCAGGCATCCGGTGGGACACTAAAAGGCAATTATTGACAAGGGAATTGGGTCATATCACTGCTTTGACTTAGGATAAGTTTAAAGAGGAGTTTGATAATCGATTCTTCCTTGAATCGATGAAGACCAAAAGGCCCAGAAGTTTGCCACTTTGGTACAAGGCAATCTCACTGTTGAACAGTATGCTGTAAAATTTATTGAATTAGGAATGTTCACTCCTGACTTGATTGCTACACAAAAGATGAAGGCCTAGAAGTTTCAAGGAGGGCTACAACCCCGGATTCGTAGTTACATGGCCAGATTTCGTATCAATAATTTTTAGGAATTAGTTGACGTAGCCTCGATAGCCGAAGTAGAGCAGCGAAACGTGGTAGCTCAGATTAACTTTGAAAGAAAAAGGGCTCCTTCCTTTGTTGGAGGAAATAAAGCTAAGAGAAGGATTATTCAAAGTTAGCAAGAGCAAAGGCGTTACGATGGCCCGACCTACTACTTGTAAGAAATGTGGAAGGAATTACAGTGGAGAGTGTCGAGAAGGATTATAAGTATGCTACTGATGCAGTCAACCCGAGCATATGATACATAAATGCCCTTAGAACAAGCAAGGTGGAAACGCTCCCGACAACTGGCCTAACAAAAGGCTACGTGCCTAAGCTTGTGTGTACGCTATCACCCCCTGGAGAGATTAGTGAGGAAATCTCCATTGATGAAGAATCGGGAGTCATCATTGGTATTTTTCCTTTAATGCCCCTCTTTAGGAAGTAGTTACTTGTTATAACTGCTAAATAGTTGGTAGTGATTACGCATTAGGTAAAGTTGAGCTATACGAGTATACGATCTACGCTTTGTTTGACTCCGACTCTAGAAGGTCTTTTGTGTTCGCAACATTTACATGCATATGTCACTTGCTGACCCAGACATTACCTCAAGCTGTAGTAGTATCGTTTCTTGATGGACGCTCAATTGCTTGTAACCGTGTGATGAGAAGCTGTCCACTGAAATTAGTTGGAGTACTGATGGAAGCCGACTTGATCGTCTTCGACATATTAGGATTTGATGTCATTTTAGAAATAGACTAGTTGTCCAAGCATCTCACCAGGATAGATTGTAGGAATAAGGAGATCACCTTTGAATCACCAGTAGATGGGCAGATTCGTTATACAGAAGGGTCAGTGAAAGCTACCCCTTGTTAATTTCGGCTTTCCAAGCTAGGAAGTGCATCCCCGATGGAGCCACTTCTTATTTAGCTTTCGTATTAGACGAAAGTAGTAATAGTAATGAGATTCAGGGGATACCTGTAGTTGAAGATTATTCGGAGGTCTTCACAAACGATTTATTTGGATTACCCATGATAGAGAGATGGAATTTGTTATAGAATTAGAACCTGCTACTACCCTTGTCCAGAAGGCACCCTATCGTATGGCCCTTTTAGAGCTAAAGGAGGAAATATAAGAACTATTGGTGAAGGGATTCATTTGACCTAGTTCATCACCTTGGGGTGTGCTAGTCCAATTTGTAAACAAGAAGGATGGATCTTTAAAGGATGTCCATTGATTATAGATAATTAAACAAAATAACGGTGAATAACAAGTAGCCGTTACTACATATTGATGACCTATTAAATCAATTGTAAGGAGCATCAGTGTTCTCAAAGATAGAGTTAAGGTTGAGGTATCATCAGCTCAAGCTTAGGGATTAGGATATTCCTAAAACAGCATTTCAGACTAGCTATGGGCACTACAAACTTTTGGTCATGCCCTTTAGTTTAAAGAATGCCCCTGCAGCATTTATGGATATGATGAACTGAGTATTCAGACCCTATCTTGATAACTTTGTAGTTGTATTTATTGATTGTATATTGATATACTCTAGAAGCGAAGAAGAGCATATGCAGCATCTCTGTTTGGCTTTGGAAAGGCTAAGAGAACACAGGGTGTACACCAAGTTCAGTAAGTGTCAATTTTGGCTTAAGGAGGTGAAATTTTTAGGGCATGTGATCTCGAGTGAAGAAGTGTTAGTAGATCCTAATAAGGTTGAAGCTGTGGTAGATTGGAAACGTCCGACTAGTGTGCATGAGATTAGGAGCTTTTTACATTTAGCTAGATATTATCAGTGTTTCATTAAAGGGTTTTCTAAGTTATTAGGACCCCTTATTGCCTTGACTAGGAAGAAACTTAAGTACGTTTGGTCGGAGGAATGTGAGATTAGTTTTGTGGAGCTAAAGGAAAGGCTCACAACCGCACCAGTACTAGCTATACCTGAACCCCATAGGCCTTAGTTGTATTTAGCGATAAGTCTAAGTTAAGACTCGGATGTGTACTAATGCAAGGTGAGCGAGTGGTTGCCTACGCCTCACGACAACTGAAGAATAACGAGCAAAATTACCCCACTCATGACTTGGAGCTAGCCGCTGTAATCTTTGCCCTGAAGATTTGGAGGCATGATTTGTACGAACCAATGTGTGAGGTCCACACGGATCATAAGAGCCTCAAGTATTTGTTTAGTCAACAAAACTTGAATATGAGGCAGAGGAGGTAGTTAGAGACTATTAGCGATTATCAGTGTGAATCAAGTATTACTCTTGTAAGGCTCATGTAGTGGCGGATGCGTTAAGTCAGAAGTCTCGTACTGATGATTCGGATTTGGAAGAAGGATCACTTATGCAAAGCATGAGGAACTTGCTGATTAAGGATTTTCCTTCGGACGTATCTCTCATTGTAGTACAAGAAATTGCACCTATTATGTGGGATGAAGTAAGGAAGTAGCATCTGGAAGATCCTAAGGGGGCAGAAGTTAAGAAGAAGGTAGAAAGGAAGGAAGGGCTAGAAGGTTTTGCCCTTAGAGATGATGGGTTGCTGTATTACCATAACAAAAAGGTAATTCCAGCAGATCAAGAGGTTAAGGATCGGATTTTAAAAGAAGCCCCTTAGACCTCGTATATGGCTCATCTTGAAAGTACGAGGATGTATCAAGATTTGAAGCAACACTTCTATTGGAAATGTTTGAAAAAGGACGTAGCCAATTTTGTTAATAAATGCTCCGTTTGTAGAACATTCAAGGCTGAGCATCAGAGACTTGTAGGTCAATTGCAGCCACTTCTAATCCCAGAATGGAAATGGGAGGATATATTTATAAACTTTGTAGTCAGATTTCCAAGGACCTCAGGAGGAAATAATTCCATTTGGGTTATAGTTAATCTCCTAACTAAGAGTGCACATTTTCTGCTGATAAAGAATATCGACATGTTAGAATGACTAACTCAACTATTTGTATTGAAAATAGCGCATTTGCATGGACTACCAAAAACGATAGTATCAGATAGAGATCCTCGATTTACCTCTCATTTTTGGTAGAGTCTTCAGGATGCACTGGGCATTAAGTTGAAGTTCAGTAGTGCCTATAACCCCCAGACAGATGGACAATCTGAGCGGATTATACAAACTCTGGAAGACATGCTGAGGGCATGTGTTCTACAGGAGAAGGGCAATTGGGAAAAGCTATTGCCATTGATTGAGTTTGCGTACAATAACAGCTTTCAAGCCACCATTCAGGAGATGCCTTACGAAGCTTTGTACGGAAGGAAATGCTTCTTTATATTGGGACAAAGTAGGAGAAGGGAAGATTCTTGGTGTAAAGATTCTTCAAGAAATCAAGAATCAGATTCGAGTAATATGGGAAAGGATGAAAGCTGCCTAGGATAGGCAGAAGAGCTATGTGGAACGTAGACATAGGAGCCTTAAGTTTGAAGTTGGCGATTGGGCATATCTTAACGTATCGCCCATGAGAGGAGTTGTTTGGTTTGGTAAGAAATGGAAGCTAAGTCCAAGATACATAGGACCCTACGTAATATTAGAAAGAATAGTAGTGGTTACCTATAGGCTAGATCTTCCAGTGAAATTCTGAGGAATTCATAACGTATTTCACATATCTTCTCTTAAGAAGAGTTTTGAGAAATCGACGATGGTGATTGTGGATATGATAGAGATTCAGCTACAACCCGACTTGACCAACGAAGAAATTCCTATTCAGATCATTGATTGGAAAGACAAGGAACTTCGGAATCAGAAAATTCCGTTAGTTAAGGTTCTTTAGAGGAAGCTACGTGGGAAACGTAGGAGGACATGAGAAACAAATACCCATACTTGTTTGGCAAGTGAAATTGCATTGCATCATTCGCATCATCATGACATTTGCATCCATTCAAGCATGCATGACATCCATACCATATTCACCCAATGACCCACAATTTCTCTCATCACTTATAGTTACACCATGGCCGGACAAGACATGTGATAACCCAAAACTTGATTAGAATTACATCCTTGATTATTTTCATTGCCTTAGTAATCTTTTAGGGCCATGAGATTATATTTAGTTGAACTTAGTCCTTGGTTTTGTAAAAGAGCAACCCAAGCCCAAGAGAAGGCCAACTAAGACACGTAAGTTTCGGCCACCATAAGAAGCCCAAGCCCAAAAACCCTATATGCTTTTGGCCCATTATCCAAATCCTTGCCACTAGTGCTATGTGTTACACATGAACGACACTATGTATCTAGTCTTTATAATGGTCTAAGGGGGAGAGAAGAGTGTTTGGGAAGCTAAAGGAAGGGCTTGCATGCCTACCCTAGTGGTTAGGCCACATGTCATGCATGCAAGAAACCTTCTAGAAGAAAAGGGAGAGGAAGAGACCTAGAGAAGACCAAGGGATTTTCAGCCACCATGCCACTTGGCACAAATTTGAAGTTCCAAGGTAGATTGCATGGGGAAATAGAGCCTAGGGAAGACGGAAAAAAAAAAAAAAAGATTTCCAAGAGGGATTTGCATGGGAAGGCCAAGGGAGAAAAAACATGATTCAGTTCCCACCCCCACACGCCCAACCAAGGATTTTCTTCAAAAATTGGCACATGTCAACCATGCAAGGACCTTCTAGAAGGAATGTGAAAAGACAAATACATAAAATGACAAGTCTACCCTCACTTTTTCGGCCACCACACCCAAGAGTACACTCACAAATGCCACTTGTCACCTTAGGGTTACAAAAAGGTTCTTGGGAAGGGAAGAGTCACCTAGGGAAGAGGCATTGGAAGATGAAGGAGTACATGGGGTTTTGGAAAAGGGATGGACGGCTAGGGCAAGGCTCAAGCTCTTGCCAAGGGTCACACATGCAAAGCCTTATGTTGGAAGATGAAAAGACACAAAAAGAAAGTTACTTTCCTACCCTAAAGATACATTGTATCTAGAGAAAGAAAGAGGGGCATAAAAGACAATTTTGGGTAGGGCAAAAAGGGGCCACACACCCAAGAAGATCTTCTACCTTCCCAAGGAAAATCTAAGAGTGTGGAAGAAGAAAGGATTTCGGCTAGAGGGAAGAAAAGAAGTGACACTTGTCCTCCATGCATTGGACCAACACGCAACCAATGAGGGAATGATGGAAATTCTATAAAAAGGGAGAGAGTCACACACTTAGGGCTTTCCTTCTTGGCCATTTTCGAATTCTATGGACTTCGTAATCAATTCGCTAACAAAGAGTGCACATTTTCTGCCCATAACCAAGACAAATTCTATGGAGAAGTTATCCCGAATTTACGTCAAGGAAGTTTTGCACGGAGTGCCAAAGTCTATAGTTTCAGATAGGGATACAAGATTCACTTCACGTTTCTGGTAGAGTTTACAAAAGATGTTTGGTACAAATTTGGAGTTCAATAGTGCATATTATCCACAAACAGACGGACAAACAAAACGTACCATTCAGATATTGGAAGATATGTTGCGATCATGTGTGTTGGAACTAAGTGGCGGGAGAGTCATTTACCTTTGATAGAGTTTGCCTACAGCAATACTTTCCAAGCTACAATACAGATGGTACCTTATGAGGCTCTTTACCCATGGAAGTGTAGATCACCATTATATTGGGATGAAATTGGAGAAAGGAAAATTCTAGGGCTCGAATATTTGCAAGAGGTACGGGCGCAAGTAACAGTGGTTCAGGAAAGAATGAAAGCAGCCCAAAGTTGACAAAAAAGTTACACCGACAGACGAAATAGAAATCTAGAATTTTTTGTAGGTGATTGGGTGTAAGTGAAAATTTCACCCATGCAAGGAGTGGTACAGTTTGGCAAAAAGGTGAAGCTGAGTCCCAGATATGTTAGACCATATGAAGTGGTAGAAAAGATTGGTGCAGTATCATATTGATTAAATGTTTTGATGTTTTTTTTTATTCATATCTAGCAACTATATGGATAGAAAATAAAAAGGAAAATGCATATTATTTCCAATGAATCATCCATTTTATGGTTTTGTTTTACTCTATTCTCCATGTGGCTTTTTATTGGTGGTCAAGAAACATGTAGGCTTTGATTTTAAAAAAAAAAAAAAAAGAGTGCAACCCTAAACCCAGTTTCCGGGTTTTTAAAAATCCGCTTTAATCTGGGTTTCAGCCCGGGTTTGACTTAGACTAACCTGATTCAAGTTCTAGCTCGGTTTTGAAACCTAGGTTCC
This sequence comes from Pterocarya stenoptera, assembly GCA_003123785.1. Lineage (NCBI taxonomy): Eukaryota > Viridiplantae > Streptophyta > Magnoliopsida > Fagales > Juglandaceae > Pterocarya > Pterocarya stenoptera. The sequence goes on along the minus strand of QEOT01121827.1, from coordinate 3,093 downwards.
TGGGCCAGAACTCGGATGAACAGTACTAATCCAAACAATGTCGCTGCTTCATTTATGTAGTCTTTCTTTCTTTTCTTTTTCTTTTTTTTTTGGGGCGAGGGAAGCAGAACAACAAATGAAAAAAAAAATCTCAATGCAAAGGGTGCAAGAAAATTCCTCAGCAACTTTATTCAACTTCTCCCTCGCATTCGGCAACAGTTGAGAAAGGTCACCATCCCATTAGTAAAATTCTAGTTCCTTCTTGGTCAGAATCGATTCTGCTACCTAAATCATATTCTCAGTTTTCAAAGAACATCAAGATGAGCCATATTACTATAACAAAGAAAATATAAATCGTGAGTGTGGTGCTTTACCTTGTTGAATTAGGGCTGAGGCAGGGAACGACTTCCTCAAGATGACGAAGGGAATGACAAACTCCAGCTGATGAAGGGGACGATGGTTAGGGCTGAGGAAGGAGATGTACTCTAGGGCAGAGGTGTTAGACTAGGTTTGTTAGACTCGATCTAAGAAAGGGACAACCAATCCTCTCTAGAGGAAGGGGACGATGACAACAACGGCGAACTTGATTTGAGAAGGGGACATCGGCTTAGGGCTGAGGAAGGGAATGTATATTATAAGGAAGGGGATGAAAGCACCAAAGGACTCATTCTTGAGGTAGGGGCTTTATCACATAAGTGAAAAAGACCCGTAGGGTGTGCGCACATAGTCTCCATTCGGGGAACTGTAAATAGAATTTTTCTAAATTAAATTTAAAGATGATTCAATTTTATGCATAGTAGGAAAAAAAGATTAGGTTTGTGAGATAATTGGTGTAATAATTAGTAATAAAGAGTGCATTTCTGTTTCAGAAAACGTTCCAAAGCCCCCACCTTAAAAAAATGTCTGGGGTTAAGCTAGAATCTCTTAATCGATTTAATCTTTGTAATGCGTATCTGCAGGTGTATTTATCATGTTTGAGGTGCCAACATGAAGAAGCCATCCTCTTGAGTCGGAGCGGAGCTGAAGTGGAGTAGGATTCCAAATTGAATTTTCAAAATTTTGCTCAACCTTACTCATTGCCAGCCACAAAAACTTTAGGGTGGCTCTACTCCCACTGCTAGGAGCTCCTGCTGGGGGCTCGCACTAATTGCTTTTATTTTTTTTACATATATTTTTTAACACTTTTAAATATTTTGTTTTTTTAAAAAAAATTACAATATTATTGAAAAACACTTGCTTAATCAGGTCCAGGAGAATGGCTCCTCTACTTCTCTTTTAGCGAAATTCTTTGACAAAAGATAGCTCATATCAGTGGTGATCCTAGCCTTTACCCTTCCAAGGCAATCCTCAATTCCTTCTAGACAGGAAGTAGTCAACAACTTCTTGGAAAAAATTTGAAATTGGTCTACTATTGCCTTGAGTGATTGCTTCATTTCCCTTTTCATGCTTTATGAGCTTAACCGTGTTTGTTTTCCTTCTTTGGTTAGCACAATGATGAAAGAACTTGGGGTTTCTGTCCCCATCCTTGAGCCACTTCTGTTTGGCTCTTTGCTTCCAAGTGGTGTCCTCTTCTTCCAAGAGTTGGTCAATTTCCCCTTGGGTTCTTTTAATCTCCTCGCCTAAGTTCCCTGTATTAGAGGTTTGAAATGTACCTAGCTGTTTGAGTTTGTTGTTGAGCTTCCTCTTAGAGTTCCCAAACACAATCCTACTCCATTCAACTAGCCCCAACTTGCAGTTTGCTAGTGAAGCCACTGTCCTATCCATCTTGTTAGTGAATAGTTGAGGACTCCTCCAAGCCTCTACAACCACCTCTTCACAACCCTCCCTAGAGGCCCATTTTGCCTCATACCTGAATGTTCTTGTCCTCTTGAAATCCACTGTGTCCTTTATATTCCAACAGACCAGAATAGGTTTATGATCTTAGGAGTGAACAGGTTCCACCTCTACTGAGTATGATTTCTAGAAATCAAACCAATGGACATTCCCAACATTCCCAAAAGCTCTATCTAGTCTCTCTTTAGTGAATTGAGTTCCTTCCCTCTTGTTACTCCACGTAAACTTGTCCCCTTTATACCCTAAGTCACTCAATCCACAGTCATTAAGAGCTTCACAAAAATCCTCCATTTGAAAAAAAGGTTTGTCAGCAGCTCCCCATTTTTCATTTGCTTGCATAATTTCATTAAAGTCCCCAACACATAACCAAGCTAGGGGGTAGCTGGTTTTAATGCCCTCAACAACCTCCAACTATTCTTTCTACCACTAGTATAAGGAGGGCCATAGAAACTAGTTAACAACCAATTCAGGTTAACTGTTTCATCCTTGATTTTAAGTGAAATATGGTACTGAGAGTATGTGTCTAGGGAAACATTGATTTCTTCTTTACACATGAAAGCCACTCCTCCAAGTCCTCTACTGTCTACCACAAAGCTACACTCAAACCCCAATATGTTTCTTGCTTTTTCTAATGTTTCTGTCCCACATTTTGTTTCTATCAGAAATATGAGAGATGGGTTCTTGCACTTCACAATTTTGTGAAACTCTCGAACTATCCGAGGGTTCTCCAAGCCCTCAGCAATTCCAACTTATGCAAATCATTAGTGTTGGTGGTGCTGCCTTGCAGCCACCACCATTTGTTCATCATCCACCTCCTTACTAGTCACTCTAGGCCTTGGTTTCTTATTATTAAACAAACTAAGATTTGTCTCACAGCACGTTTGCAAACGTCTTTTAGAGCCACATTGGTTTGATATGTTTGAGTGAACCAGGGCAACAATGGTGTAAGACTTATCACATGTCCTCCTCTTCCAAGTGGCTCTATTTCTTGCTTCTGCAACCTCTTTGATTTGCTGATCCAGGAAATTGTCTAGTGAGCTAATGTGACTGGCCAGGGAACTGTCGGTGGGAATGGGTGACTCGACTGCATCTCTATCCTTCTTGGGTAGAGCCAACCTTTCCTTTTTTGTCCCTCCTCGATACGGGTCCCCATTAGCTGTGGGTCGACCTTCCTGGAATGGCAAAAACTCATCTACCAAGACAGGAAAATCTTGAGGCACGTGGGAGGCCTGCTGTTCCATAGCAGTAGGAGGTTGTAGCTTTTTACCTTGGTCCCCCACC
>QEOT01121826.1:0-17865 GCA_003123785.1 Pterocarya stenoptera | reverse complement strand
CTCTTTTTGACTTTCTTACATAACCTCTCACGTTTATTAAGGGGAAACAAACATTACTAAATTCAAAGAAAAAGATAAACAATAAAAGATCATTTCACATCTCTCACTTGAGAAATAATAAAAGATTCATAATCGTGTTTGTTAAGTAAAAAATATATAAAACAATTGGACATTATAAAGTTTCAAGTAGAAAATTTATATTTTTTTTTGTCAATTTCAATTATATTATAATTAATAGATGTTAACATAGAAAATAGATCTATTGTCCATACAATAACAACTTAAAGCATATGTAATTATGTTCTCAAATAAATTAATTGAAAAATATATGTAAGAAAAATATATTTACCTGGCACGAATCTAATTAACTTGACACGAATTCGGAAGACACAAACTCGAATGACTCATTAAATTATTTAAGTCGATTATGGTTGACTTTTTCATGGCATGAATCCGAATAACATGACATAAATTGCCACCCATAGTATATACCATCAAATGTGTTGAGCATTTCTCTTTATTTAAATAAACACTTCACAGAATAATGAAATGCTTCTTATTAAGTATAGTCATTTTTTCTTTTTTTTTAATAAAGGGAGTAGGGATTTCCAACCAGATTTTCCATTTAGAGAATTGGGCCATATGCCATTAGGCTCTTGACTATCAAGTATAATCATTAATTATTAGTATTAGTCATTTGCATGGTCCTATAATTATATTTTTAAATTATAAAAATGTAATTTATTTGAATTTTTCAATCAAATCAAGGGATTGACATGTAATTTAATTAATCGTGTCCAATAGTTGTTTGAGAAATGCTACCAAAAAAACTTTAGACGATACACATCTACTTAATTAATACGTGATTTTTTATTTTTGCTATTTAATTTAAACACACATATATTTAAGTATTAATATAGAAGGACAAAAATGATAAGCTACGTGTTGATTAGGCAGACGTGTATAGTGTAAAACTTCTATATAGAATTTCTCATAGTTGATTATAACAACACTAGATCGATATTCAAATCACCAACTGAACCCATTGTTACTTAACCTGTAACCTGAACCATTGCTGCCAGACTCTGTTAAAGTTATCTTCTTTGAGAAGTTCTATACTCAAAAAGAAATCTCATAAAAATAAATAGTTAATGATATATTTATATCTTATTTACTATTAATTTACTATTTAACTATTATTTTTTCTTTTGCTATTTGAATTTGGGTTAAAAATCCTAGACCATGAATTTCTTGCATAATCTATAAGAAAATAAATTCAATCAATTAATTTAATCATGTAATTTAATTAAAAATAAATTTAATTTTATAAAGATTGACTCAAAGAGCAAAAAAAGGTTAATTTTTATAAAATTGAATTTATTTTTAATTAAATTACATGATTAAGTTGGTTGATTGAGTTTATTTTTTTAAGATTATATAAGAAAATCATGTTCTTGAATCTTTAGTCCAAATTCAAATAGCGAAAAGAAAAAAATAATTGAATAATAAAACAATAATAAAAGAGATGTAAGGATAACCCTACATAAATTTACAAACTAATATAAAATAACTTTATCATCTAGGTTACAAGACAGTCAGAGTTTAATTTTACTAGTATTTTAGGGTTAGTTTGGATTCAGAAATGAGATAAGATGATTTTAGATAAAAGATGAAAATTAAAAAAATATTATTAAAATATCATTTTTTAATCTTATTATTATTTTAAAATTTAAAAAAATTGAATTGAGATTTGACAAAATTAAATTATTTATTATATTTTATATAAAAGTTTAAAAAAATTTTAACGATAAGATTAGATATATAATGTGAGACTTTTGAAATCAAACGGCCCTGAGATGATTTCTCTGTTTCCCCGCCCAAACTAATTTATTTAAAACGCTGTTTTCATTCCGGATGAAAAAGAGGAAGCAAGTATTGACATCGCATTCCCCCGACCAAGCCTCGGCAACCGGTAACCGTCTGAGCCTTTTCCTCCTCTCATTTCACGTTCTGATCGGTTTGCGTTGCATCCATGGATTCCTTCCTTCACTTTGGTTCTTAAAATATGGTTTATCCTCCTTGTTTTTGCTTTGCAAATTGCAGTCGATTAAAGAGAAAACAAAAGCAAAAACAAGAAAAAATTGTTTTGGTTAGATAGGATTGTGTGGATATGGTGAGGCGAAGGGCCAAGAGAACTGTTAACAAAGTTGCTTCTTCAGCTGTGAATGATATAAAGGGTGCTGTCGAGACGGAGGCCTCGGTTGAAAAGAATGAGGTTGCGTTTACAGAGCAGGAAAGTATGGTTGTAACTTTAATTATATATATATTAATTTTATTTGCCTCTATTTAGTTATGCATTTGTCAGAGTTATATATTCTATTTGCCTCTGGGATGAACTAGCTGGTCTGAATCCGTCTGATGAGTTGGCGAAACATGCTTTGTTGTATCGTCTGTGCACATCTGTAATGGAGTTTTTCTGATTTGGCATTTGAACACAATCTTGTTGATATGCCATTGGTGGGAGGAAATTCTACACTATCTATATTCTAGACATTCTAGCATGGTCTAGATTGTATCAGTTTTTAATNAATGTTAATTTGTTATTTAACAAGGGCAAAGTTTAGGTAGAGTTTCATTAGGTTTTCTTATGCAAATCTGGTAGAGCAAAGATCTGTATTTGATATTTAACAAGTCTCATTTAGTAGATAATTTAATGGAACTTATGGAAAATGCAAAACTGATTAGAATATAGTTCTAAAAATGAGAGTTTTAGACTGAACGAATTTTTCCAATATGTCACGACTCACTACTCCTTGGTTATTTTCCGGTTAACGCATATTTTAGGCTTGGAGATGATAAATTTTAATTTGCAATATATCGATGCATAGTCCAACAACAGTACAGAACTTATGTTGAAAACAGAAGTGTCCACTAAATTTTTTACAAGTAATTGTGAATTTTATTGAAGAACTCAAACACCATAAAATTTCATTGAATTTTGGATCTGGTAGACTTGTCGTGTGTGAAACATCAAAGGAATTATACCATTGTTCCTTGTAGAGGAAATAATGGAGCTGAATAACAAACCAAACCATAGCTGTCAACTGGAGGAAAATAAGAAGGAGAATTAGGAGGACAACCGATCCGATCTTCTGCTATTCTTTAAATTTTGAAAAGTTATTCTGTTATTAGTTTTATCTTGATAAGATCTTCTTGTTGTTATTTAAATTTTGTAATGTCTAGAAGATAGCTACTCTGTTGTACTAAAACTCTATAAAGAGTTATCCGTGTATGATGCTTTACTTCATTGAAAGATATCAATTCAAGAACTGGAACTACACAATCCTCTGTTTCTTATTCTTCTTTACTTCTATCACGTCAATTGTTTTACATTCCTCAATTTGTTATCTTTCTTTTTGTTTCTTTTTAACAGTTGAGCAACAAAGTGCTGCCATTAGGGCTATTCGTGCTGTGGAGATTGAGCATTTGCTGACTGAACTACGGTTGCTTCGCTCATATTTCAGCAGGGAGCAACTGCAAACCCCTACACTGCAATTTTTTAAAGTGAACCTGCCAAACCTTTCCGTTATTGTAAATGAAGAAAACAAACAATTTGTTGTGCAATGGAATGACGAGAAAAGTAATTTACAAGAAACAATGAACCAAACTGATGGAAGAGACATGCGTGATTCTCTTTTGAGTCAATTGTCCATGGCTTATCTTGGCTGCTCTGCTGCTATTGCATCTATGGACGGCTTTGAGGTTTCTGGCAAAGCAGGTATCAGTGAATTCTCAGTCTTCTGATGATTACGTCTGAGATTTGATTCTTTCATTGATCATATCTCACAATTGTGCTTATTGGTGGCAGTGAAAACAAACCTTTTAGGTGTTGCTAATCTGCAAATAAGTGACTTTGTATGTTCTCTTGCCTTTTATTTTAAATCAGAACCAATTGAAGGATATCTGAATGCATCTAATCCTAGTTAACAAAACGGAGGATCGTTTCTTTTGATTTGGTTTAAATGTATTGAAATGTGCTTGATTTTATGCAACAGGCGATATTCTTATCAAAATATGTTTCAACTTAAAACCCAAAGACTTTTTGATGTTATAATAAATGCCCTTTCATGTTTTACTAGAGTTTCTGTTTTGAAGGTTTTGGAGGAGCCATCTGATACTCAGATGCTTGTGACGCAAGATAGTCTTCAAACTCCTGGGGTTTGTCTCTTCTTGGTCATTTTCCATATTTTGTTTTGCTCCAAGTTTCATTCATTGAAATTTTAACTTGTGAGGTATCTTGACAACTTGCATCAAACTCTTATTATGTGGAAATAAGAGAAGGGCCAAAAGTTTACTTAAGGGTACAAGTTAGTTTCAAATCCTTAATACTACCGTCTAACTCCAGGAACTTGTAGAAGATTTCAGATGATGCAAATTAAGTGCAACAATTATCATCACACATTAGATGCCTCCAATGAAGTATATACAAAACCTTCATTTTTTGTCAGTTATTACTAGTTGGAGCTTGTGTCACAAACCCATTTTGCGAAGCTCTGGGTGTAAAGTTTGTGTTGGTACTTGAAATTTTATATGAGCGTAGATTTTGAGTATAAAAAACAGAAGCAATGAATTTGTACAAGGAAAAGTATATGAAGGTAACTAGCTAGTGACTGCACTCCAGTGAGAAACATAAATATAAATAGTTGCTAGGTTTTAAACTTATACGTTTCTATGTATTTAACAGCGCGAAGGGGGTCGGGAATAACGTATGGTTAACACTTACCTGATATTGTGAGATTTCTCATGGTAGGTGCGGTAAATCTTATTTTCAGCTAATGAATTTTTTGGTTGGATATACAAGAAAATTTGCATGGCATGCGCAGTTTCACGCATGGAAGTGACATTTAGCTGATGGTCTTTAATTGCAGCTGAGTAGCCAAAGGTTGTCAGTTGGAATGACACCCAGAACGCTGAGGTTGCCTGAAAGCCTGGTGAGATGCTTTTATCTGTCCATGGCTCACCCCTTGGTGTCTACAAGGAACATAGCATGGAAGCCATAAATGGTATAAAAAATATCTACATCTCTTATTCTTAAATACCTTTTCTTTGAAATATTAGATTCGCCCTGGGTTCTTCCTGGATGCTCAGGCAAATACCTTTTAGTCACTGTGAATTGAATGGGCTAATTTCATGAAGAGTAGGAGACAAGTCTTCATTGATTCAGGATTTTTCTCTGTTTTGCTCTGATGCGTGTTGTGCAGAGAGCGAAGAGGGTTGACTGGTTTTAATTCAGGTGGTCAATCATGTTTCAAAAATATGCAACTACTTGAAAGCTCGTGACCGTTTGAACGTGCTTGTAAATTTCAATGTCTGAAACCCTTGTATTGCAATTCACTATTACTTTTGTGAACGATAGCATAAATATAGCATACTCTTGCGCCTTTTTGTCTCCCTCGTGATTATTTTTCATTTGCTTTAATGATAATCCGAAAGGATTAATGTCACCTCCTCTAGCCCATTATTGGGTCGTGATGAGAGTTGTCTTGCTGCAAGAAATTGGGGCTTTATCGGTGGTCTTTCCAGGGGCAGGCAAAGATTGTTGCTATACAGGGTCTCTTCACAAACAATTTTAAAGATTTAGTGCTACATGCTCCCTGTAAGGGGATTTTCTCCACTGCTTAAAGTCCACGTGTTTCGGCCCAATACTCGACCCGGGCCCCCTTAAATCCGTGTGGGTGACAAAATGACTATCAAGAAGGGGCGTCGAATAGTCGACAAGACAAATCAGCTTGACATTCTGTGGCCACCTTTAGAACTCAGGGACCAGCACAAATGGCAACAAGAAATAGGGAAGATCCTAGAGTTGTCGGCATCAGATCATCTACGGCTCGAATAAACCAAACACGAGGTTAGGAAACCACACTGCATTAGTAGTACTATTGCTAAGTTACATGCCACATTTATGGAGCCGACACAAAACCACGCCATATTAAAGAAGGTTTGACAATAGAAGCAGAAAGGAAGGCACAGACTTTGTGGAGATAAAGACTATTTGCACCCTCTCCCACACTACGGTATAAATAGCCCGCTCTAGATACAAAAAGACTCTCTGATTCATAGACTTTTTTACTTATTTGCAAACTTCAAAGAGTATTTACTGACTTTGGCATAGGAGATTACTTGGCCCCTAGGCTGCCCTTTCTAAATTGCAATTCTCTCCATCTTTTATAGGCCTGTTATTGAAGACCTGAGTTATTGAAGTTTGGCCTAAAGGTGTGCGAAACACGACGTTAACAGTGGTGTCGTTTGTGGGATCGTTATAGATCTTGCATGTACTTTGCGTTTATTGACTTTGGCATTGGAGGTTACCCGGCCCCTAGGTCGCCTTCTCCAAATTGCACTTTTCTCCATCTTTTGCAGGCTCGTTACTAAAGACTTGAGTTGTCGTTGCTTGGCCCAAAGATGTGCGAAACACGATGTTAATAGTGTGCGCTGTTTGTGGAATCGTTATAGATCTTACGTGTATTTCGTGCGCCTGAGATAACCCGTTCCAGGTAACTCAGAAATTTGCCAAAGCTATCGAAGACATGGAAGTAAACCAGATAGAGAGCCAAGTACGAGAGCATTAGAAGGTCGCAATGGAAGGAAGCCATACATACGCGGGTAGAGCAATGCATCCAAAGAGGATATTGATGCTTTGCTGCCAGCTCCAGATTGCCCAGAGATCATAAGCGAAGTTCTAGATCAGCAAGAACTTTGGAAGGCCAAACCGATTAGACCACTGGATCTTGTTACTCTTCACCCGAATCAACTAGAAGCCAAGGTGACAATCAGCAGCGAAATGACGTTTGAAGTTCGAAATGCCATGCAACAACTTCTTGCTGAGCACTGGGATGTGTTCGCATGGAGCCATGAAGATATGCCTGGGATATCACCTGAAATCATACAACACAGCTTAAGTGTAGACTTAAAAGCTAAAGGAGTGAGGCAGAAGCGCCGAAGTGTAAGTGCATAGAAGAATGCTGCCATAACCGAAGAGGTGGATCGATTGCTAGGTGTGAGATTCATTCGAGAAGCTCACTACCCAGAGTGGCTGTCTAATGTAGTGCTCATAAAGAAGCCGAGCGGCAAATGGAGAATGTGCGTTGACTTCACTGACCTCAACAAAGCTTGCTTGAAGGACAGCTTCCCATTTCCTCGCATCGACCTCATTGTCGACTCAATGGCGGGTCATCGCATGCTTAATTTCATGGATGCTACTCTAGGTATAACCAAATCTGTATGAGCCCTGAAGACGAAGAGAAAACTTCATTCATCACTGATTGATGCCTGTATTGCTATACGACGATGCTTATCGGGCTTAAGAATGCGGGGGCCACCTACCAGCGGTTGGTCAACCGCATGTTCAAAGACTAGATTTGAAAAAACATGGAGGTCTACGTGGATGACCTGTTGGTCAAAAGTAGAACCTTAGAGCAACACTTGGACGACTTAAGTGAGGCTTTTGCTATACTACGACAATACCAAATGAAGTTAAATCTGGCAAAATGCGCTTTTGGTGTAGGGTGGGGAAAGTTCCTAAGATTCATGGTGTCTGAGCGGGGTATCGAGGCCAACCTTGAGAAGGTGGAGGTCATCCTTAGCATGACTCTGCCTTAGAGTATAAATAAAGTCCAAAGGCTAGCTGGGCGAATAGCCGCCCCCAATAGATTCGTCTCCAGATCAACTGATAAATGTCTACCTTTCTTCAAAGTCTTGCGAAAAGCGAAGGCATGGGACGGCGAGTGTGGCCAGGCATTCGAAGCCCGTAGGAAATACCTCATGAGCTCGCTACTCCTTAGCCAACCTCGGTGGGGAGAAACGTTGACCATGTATTTAGTGGTCTCCTTCCAGGCGGCTTCTTTGGCATTGGTATGCGAAGAAGAGAGGGTCCAAAGGCCGGTTTACTACACCAGTTGGGCATAACAGGGAGCTGAGGCCATATATCCCCGTATAGAGTAGTTAGCTTTTGCATTAGTGGCAACTACGCGCAAACTGCGCCCATACTTTCAGGCTCACCCAGTACGGGTCCTCACAGAGACCCTTTTAAAGAAAGTGTTGCAATGACCGGACGCCTCAGGCCGACTTATGAATTGGGTGGTGGAGCCGAGCGAGTTTTATATGTCCTCATACACCCGCTACGGGCCCTAATAAAAAAGGTTTTTGTTTTTAAATGACTAATTTCAGGAGCATAACATAATGCGTCAAACGAACTCCCTTCCGATCAAATCGACACACTCTGTTAGTAAAACAAAGTCAATTTCGCTAAACGGGAACTCCATCAACGATTTACGGCCATCAACGATTTTAGGTTGCCTTATTCCTCTCATGGAGGAGTGCGGGTCAGTCCTTGACCACCTAAAGACAAATGCTTACCTTCCTCATAAGTGTCAATGGCTGTGAGCGGGTTCAATAACAGACTGCCTGAACAACTTACTTTCCTGAGAGACGCCATAGGAAAAGGTAGGCCTAAAGGTTGTCTTATCCCTCCCGTAGGGAAGAGCTGGATTAGCTTCACGGCTACCCGAATAACTTACCTCGATTCCTGCTGCGACAAAGTGTGGATCAGCGCCAGCCTGACCTAAATTTACCATTTCCTGTGATGTCAATGGGCTGGAGTGGATCCAGAACATATTTCCCGAACAATTTACCTCCCCACGATGGATGATAAGTGAGAAGACGGCTTGGCCTTCTCGTCTGGGAGAGTGGGAACAACTCCGTGGCGGCCCGAATAACTTACCTCAACTCCCATCACGACGAGGGAGTGGATCAGCAATATCGCTATTCGAATTATCTCCTCGTTGGGCAATAGAGGGAAGTGTAGGCCTAAAAGTTGCCTTATCATTCTCGAGGTGGAGTGCGAGTTAGTCCTCAGCTACCTGAAAGAAAAAACTTTTACCTTCCTCGTAAGCGCCAACGGGCAGGAGTTGGTTCAATAATAGACTGCTTGAACAACTTACCTCTCTGTGGGACACCATAGGGAAAGGTAGACCTAAAGGTTGCCTTATCCCTCCCGTAAGGGAGAGTGAGATTAGCTTCAATGCTACTCGAATAACTTACCCTAACCCCCGGTGTGACGAAGTGTGGATCAGCGCTAGCTTGACTCAAATTTACCATTTCTTGTGATGTCAACGGGTGGGAGCGGGTCCAGAACAGACTGCCTGAACAATTTACCTCCCTACGAAGGATGATAGGCGAGTAGGCAGCTCGGCTTCCTCTTCCAAGAGAGCGGGTCAATAGAGGGAAATGTAGGTCTAATGGTTGCCTCATCCTTTCCGCGGTGGAGTGCTGGTTAGTCCTTAGCTACTTGAAAGTTTTACCTTCCTCGTAAGCACCAACGGGCGGGAGCATGTTCAGTGATAGACTGTTCGAATAACTTACCTCATTGCGAGACACCATAGGGAAAGGTAGGCCTAAAGGCTGCCTTATCCCTCTCGTAGGGAGAGCGAGATCAACTTCATGGCTTCCCGAATAGCTTACCTCGACCTCTGGTGTGACGAAGTGTGGGACTAGCGCCAGCCTGACCCAAAATTACCCTTTCCTATGATGTTAACGAGCAGAAGCGGGTCCAACATAGACTGTTCAAACAATTTGCCTCCCTATGAAGGATGATAGGCGAGCAAGCGGCTCGGCTTCCTCTTTCGAGAGAGGGGGACCGGCTCCGAGGCAGTTCAAATAAATTATCCTGACCTTCATCATGGTGAATGAGTGGATCAGTCATATTGTTGTCCGAATTACCTCCCCGCGGGGCAACTGAGGGAAAGGTAGGCCTAAAGATTGTCTTATCCTTCTCGCGGTGAAGTGCGGGTTTAGTCCTCAGCTACCTAAAATAAAAAGCTTTTACCTTCCTCGTAAGTGTCAACGGGCTGGAACGGGTTCAGTAACAAACTAGCTGAATGGCTTACCTCTTTGCGAGATACCATAGGGAAAAGTAAGCCTAAAAATTGCCTTATCCTTCCTGCAGCGAAGAGCGGGTTCAGTTTCGAGGCTGTCCGAATACTTACCTCGACCCTCATCGTGGCGAAGGAGTGGACCAGCTACATCGCTGTCCGAATTACCTTTTTGTGGGTGAAAAAGGCTGTTTGGCATGAGTCATTCTGATCTCTCCCCAACGAAGAGCAGGCCAAGTCCACGGATTGTCCGAATAATGGAGCAAAGGACAATGCATCACTAGCACAAACGACGACAACACAGGACGTCAAGATAGGCATCGTCAACAAGCATCATTCAGCATAGGTCGGAGAGCCCAGGTTTGCAACATTAATTCCTATAATGAAAAGCAAAATGACGACAATGTTCTTGTTTTCCAAATGGAGGGACGCAACTATGTTAATGAAGGAAGATAGGTAAAATTTCAAATTACCTTGATTATTTTACCTTCCCGTGGGCCAAGGAAGCAAGTCGGGCTTAAGGCCATCTTGGCTCCCCACAATTACATGATGGACAAAGGTATGACAAGAAAAATATGGAAAGCACCCGCACCACAAGCAAAGTCATGAAGCCTTGGAAAGACGGACGCACAACGAAGGCTAACAAAAAGAACATAAACCGAAAGATCACCAGCAGGCGGGGTCATCAAGTGTTGACTAAGCTCTACCCTGGTTGGCCCTTAAAAACAAAAGGAGAAAAGAAAATGCAAGAAGAAAAAAAGTACAGCAGAAAAAATGCGAAAAACATATAGCCGGATATAATCAACAGAAAATAATTTTATTTATCACTAAGAGCTACAAAGAACAAGTTACATCATAAAGTCGTAGGCTACAAGGAACATGTTACATCATAAAGCCACAGAGCTACAAGGAACACATTGCAAGTTAAGACCCTATATCTTCAAACAGTTCTGCTACAGGTACCCGGCTGGGGCACCTTTTGCGGAATCGGCTCGAGCCGTTATGAAAAAAAAAAAAAGAAAAAAAAAGAAAAAAAGACAGAGTTGAAAGAAAACAAATAGAACTTACATCTGTTTCAAACCAGTGCCAAAATCATCAACACAAAATCATAGACGAACGAAGTTTGAACTTGCCGAGCCCACCCCCGCGTGACGTCGACCCCATCCCCAGACCCTGATCTCCAACCTCATCTCCCCCACCTCCTGTCTTGACTCCAAGCTCGACTCTCTCGACCAACTCACCAAGCTCTCCAGGCGCGACTCGGCCTTCCGACGGAAAATCACTGAGGCTGGCGCCGTCTCGGCCGTCCTCAACTGCGTCGCCTCCGACTACTCTGGTCTCCAAGAGAAGTTGCTCTCTCTGCTGCTCAATCTCAGCCTCGACGACAATAACAAAGTGGGTCTCGTCGCCGAGGGTGCGATTTCGCGAATAGTTGCCGCTCTTCAAACAGGCTCGGCTGATTCGCGAGCCCTGGCGGCTACGATTATAACAAGTTTAGCTGTTGTGGAGGTGAACAAGGCCACGATTGGAGCATACCCATATGCTATACGAGCCTTGGTTTTGCTTCTTCGTGACGGAAAAGGCCGCGGGAAGAAGGAGGCGGCGATGACGCTCTACGCTTGAGAGAGCCGTGGAGGTCTTGGCTCTTCTGGCGAAAAGTAACGAAGGGAGGGAGGCAATGGAGAGGTTCAATGGGCGTGTGATGGTTTTGGTGAGAGTGGTCAAGAATGGGAACTCGAGAGGGATTGAGTATGCTTTGTTAACACTGAACTCGCTTTGTTGCCATAACGAAGAAATGTGCGTGGAGGCAAGCGGCGAAGGTGGTGCAAACGCACCGTTTCAGTAAGATGGTGCAAACGCATCGTTTCAATTAGTTACAGTGCCAATGGGTACGCGGGAGGTACGCCAGCCGTGTGCAAGTAGCATTTTTGATCTTCAAAAAACAAGTTTCAGTGCCCGATCGTAGACCTAGACCATAAAACAGCTAGGGATAATCTAAGAGGACCAGAAGACCGAACTATTCTTGGACCCATCTGAAATAGGATGAGATGAAAATCTCCAACAACGACAAAGATATCGACAAGAATCGGAACATCTTGGAGTTGATTTTTACGTTGAGAACCGCTTACCGGACAAAGGCCATTCATCACTGCAACCAAGTTCGATCAAATTATACTTTCGTGCAAGTAGTAAGTAGAGATCTCCACCACTACGATGTGTCAATAATGCCCGAGGTTACCTCGAAACATCAACAGGGATGTAATGAGGCAACTAATTGAGTAGTACGGTGATGGCCATCGCCCAGGAGACGCCCGAGATCACCCGCCGGCTGTGGAGAATGGCTTCGAAGTTGAGCCCCGTAAGTAAAAGGACGAGAACAAGTGAGACACTATAAGCAAAATGGTGAGAACGAGAACAAAGGGTTCGAGACCTCATCGGACAATTGGCAAGGATATCTACTCGAAAGATTTGCCCTCAACAGGCGAGGTCATTCCTTGCAGGGCCATCACCAAGGCCGCTTGGAAATCAGACTCTTCCCAAGGATGTCGCTCCGCCGCAGAGACTCCTCTTAAGGGGAAAAATCCCCCATGCTCATAACCTTGAGGTCACACTGGGGGTTCTGAAGAATGTGAGTCTTCATCCACTCCAAGCCTTCTGTATAGCTGAAGTCCCACACATCGTCGCAAACACCACGGACATAAGACAGCTCATCTCGCAGACCTCGGAGGGTAGCTGTGGGGCCTTTGAGAACCAGCCTGTTCACTTTCAAGGCAACCTCCGCATCTTTCCTTCGCTACCTTTCCTCTTCCAGGGTTTTCCTCCTCCTCGTCACTGACTCGTTAAAATTTTGAATTTGAGCTTCGAGTCATTTGATCGACCAACTATCTGTGTCCCGCTGTCGATGCAGCTCTTGGATATCGGCCTGCAGTCGCTCAAGCTTTGACTGGCACTTGTCAAGGGATTGCTGCAGCGTGTCCCTTGCCTCACAAGCTAGCAAGATCTCAATGCGGAGCTCGCCAACTTCCCCTTTGGATTTTATCGAGTCAGCTAAGGCTTCCTTAGCTACCTCTTTCTGTTTCCTCTCCATGGCCGCGTAGTCCAAGGCCACTTGAGCCAGCAAACGAAGGTCTAGATTCTCGTTGCTTAGTCTCGCTTAGCTGTCCACAATGAAGGCTGCCATACGCTCCAATTCCTATCATAGAAAATCGAGTCAAAACCAAAGGAAGGGAACAAAAGAAAAGTCTGAGGAATTTGTGAGTGGCGTTTTACCTTTGCGAGTAGCCTCTGGAGTCTACCCTTCATCTCGTGGAGTCGGTTGGCATGACTGGGCAAAGTGGTCATTCGAAGATTCGTTGATACTTCTTCAATGCCTTCCTCGCCTGCCCCTTCGTCGGGCGCACCAAGTGTTGTGGCTTCCTCAGCCTGAATGTCGGTCTCCACTGTCTCGACACCGCCCATGAGGGTGGCTTGGGTCCCGAGAGCAACATCAATTGCGACTTCTTGGATCGGCAACGCGGCACGAGGATGGCTCGCTATTGGCACCACCTTTTCGGGCACTCTTGGGGCTGCTGGGATGGAAGCACTAGGATGGACGGTCCCCTGGGAGGGATGGGAACATTGTCAGAATCAGCAGAAGCGTGTGAGATCCTTCGAGGTTTCTTTCCCCTTCCCTCAATCGGTGGACTAGAGAAAAGGCTACGGGCCAGTGGCGCGATCGGGTTCATTGGAATACCCGCATAAGAGCGCAGGTTGTTGGCCCGGGGAACCAGATATCGGTGAAGGCTATCCTCCGTCAACAGAGCCTTTGAAGAAACGTTGCCTGGATGCGCCTTCACCCCGACTCGAACAATCCCAAGCCTCAACTTCTGCTCCAAAATTAGTTCAGGGCGACTGTTCGAGTCGGTATCTACAATGGCCTAGTTGGCACGAACATAAAACAAGCATTTAAAGGTCTGCCCGGCCGGTAACTCCCATCCATCACTTGACAAGAAGAATTTGCGGGTATATCCCTACATGATAGTATGCTGCGCTTCCACTAGGACCAATTTTTGAACTGGCTGGAAACTATAAATAATTTATAATTTGGACGGTGAGATGAGATGAAATAATTTATAAATATTAATAAAATAATTTATGAATAATAGTGAAATAGTTTGAATTAATATATTTTATGAAATTTTGGAAAAGTTGAAAATAAATTGAATAAAATACTATAAAGTTAAAATATTATTGAATATAATTTTTTAATATAATTTTTGATTTTGTATTTAAAAAAGTTGAATTGCTTTTTATGTTTTGTTTGAAAGTTTGAAAAAATTGTAATGATTAAATGAAAAAATTAAAAATTTGAAATTAAAAAGTATTTATATTTGTGATATTTAAATATTAAAATGAGATAAAATGTAATGAGAAATTTGAAATTAAAAAGTATTTATATTTGTGATATTTAAATATTAAAATGAGATGAAATATAATGAGATGGAAGATTTTACTATCCAAACTAAGCTTATACCACATGTCTTGATCAGAAGGTTCAGATTTACGCCGAAGATCATGCAAAGCTAGATCGATCTGCATGCAGTCTGTGTTGACGATGAGAAATGACGTGATCATTACAAACTTAAATTTACTTGAGTGAAGGAAGAGAAAATATTATTGTATTATTTCTTTATAGTCATCATGTCATGTCATAATTATTAAAAAATTTACTCATCATTTCGACTATACATTAATTTTATAAAAAAAAATCTACTTTTTATTTTGTATTTTCAGATGCTTGGATTTATTTAAAAAAATATTATTTTATTATGTTATAGCATAGTTGTCAAAAAATGGAAGACTAGAAAAATTTATCATTTAAAGAATCCATACGTACATGACTTGACATAATGGATAACGACAACATAAACCTACCAAAATATGTCAAAATCCTCATTCCTTATCGGATTTTCATAAGAGCACTCACAATGGCTCTTGTAAAATACATTTTTTTTTATATAATATAAAGAAAATTGATCAAAAGTAACTTCCAATAGATTTTATATTCTCTCCTTTATTTTACATTTTGCAATAGTGATCCTCTACATTTATAGAATATTATTCATCCTTTAAAACATTTTAAAGTATTTTCTCTCTCATCATGATAGTTGTTTGGTGTTATGAGATTTATTTGAAATGAATAAAATAATATTAAAAAAAGAATATTTAAATGATATAGAGAAAAAATAGATAAGCTGATGGATGACATATTGTAAAAGTCATAATGTAAAATAGAAAAAGTAAATTTTAATGATGTATTTTAAAAAATAGGATGAAGAATCTATTAAGAGTGCTCTAAGGAGAAAGACCCACCTCCCATATCTTTTAAACAACTTCTAACTTTTACTTCCTGTTTGTACCTTTTTCCTCTAATATATAAAAGTAGTCAGCTTGCTCTAAAAAACAAAAAAAATAGTAAAATAGTTGCCATATTTGTGATTCATTCTAATTGCCTGATGTACGTAATAATAATACTAATATTTTCAACATTTGCGACCATTATTTTCTAAGCCGGCAGCTGCTTGAATTCGTATACCATCCATACATATAGGAAAAAAAACAAAGACTAGTAGGACCATTATATAATATATATCAACTCAATAATTATTATAAGCGACAAACATGCACGAGATAAACGATTTATTGATCTTTCGTTATATATCTTCAATAATTTACACTGAAGTATTATAAAGATAGATCCCCTAGTATTTGTTTTGTACTTTTGCCGATTACCATTTTTTGTTAACTATATATACTACATATAATTAATTTAGCGTATATAATACAATATATAGTTATTCTATTATCAAGTCAATGCATATGTAGATCATACTATTCACATAACTTTAATGTTAATATATTATTTATTACATTTAATTTTTTTAATAAAATTTATCTTCTAAATTAAATTATATAATTTAAGTATTTTATTAAATGTGATCTACCCAACATACTGGCTTGAGCATAGAATTTTTTAATACCATATATATTAAACAAAAATTTTAAAAGTGTATATTTAATATTAAGACGTCTTAATCTCAGAAATTGATCCGATTGAGCACAATAATTATTAATATTCTATGGCCTAGCTGGACTATCCCTCTTTTGTTTCTACGTTAGTGACAAAAAACCTCAAAGACTTAGGGCTCGTTTGGTGAATAAAATGAAATAAGAATTTTGTGTATAGTAGTGAGATAATTTGTGTTGAATATTTTTCAGATTTTGAAAAATGAAAAAAAAAAAGCCGAATAAAAAATATTATAAAGTTAAGATCTTGTTAGAATATATAGTTTTATAATATTATTTTTATTTGATGATTTGAAAAAATCGAATTATTTATTATTTATTTAAAAGTTTGAAAAAGTTGTAATGATCATTAGTTTGAAAATTTTATCTAACACAGGGCATTTAAGTCATCCTAGGCAGGGCCCTTCATCCTCGTGTTCAACAGGTCACTGCAACGTAATTTGGGTAAGTTAAAGCCTCGTAATCATATATTGTTATTGTATGACATATGTGTTGGTGTCTACTAGAAGGTCTTACGGTCTATGTGTCAAAACACTGAGAAACCAAGAGAAACCGAGAACGTTTTGGAAAAACTGCTCTTCATATCTGCCCCTCTCATTCAACGTGAAAAACATTATATACAAGGAAAGTAGGTCAAATGCTATACAAGGGAAAAACCTCTAACCGATCCCTGATATTTAGCCTATATACACGGTAATATATCTATACAGCTCATATTAATAAAGAAGTCCTAAAATGTATAAACTCTTGAGTTACTATACGTTAACATCCCCCCTCAAATTGATGTTGGTAAATCAACCAACAACAATTTGCCAACTAAAAATTGATGCCGCTGTCGAGTCATTGCTTTGGTGAAGACATTAGCCACTTGGAGATCCAAAGAAATGTAAGGAAGAGATATCACCCGACTCTCCAAGGTATCTCGGATAGAATGACAATCAACTTCAATGTGCTTGGTGCGTTCATGGAAAACGGGATTGGTGGCAATCTGAATAGCACTAGTGTTATCAGCATGAAGAGGAGTAGAAGTAGTCTGAGGAAACTCAAGCTCCTCAAGAAGACCGCGTAGCCATACAATCTCAGAACAAGCAGTAGACATGGCACGATACTCCGCCTCAGTAGAGGATTTAGAAACACGATCTTGTTTCTTACATCTCCAAGAAATTAAGGCATCTCCTAAAAACATACACCAACCCGTAGTAGATCGACGTGTATCCGGACACCCANGATAGAGAGTAGGATCATCCAGAAGATCCCCTTCATCTTTCCGATATTTGACATTTACCTCCATAGGAGTATCAACAGTAGAAGTGTCCTCCAAACCAGCCAAGGTAATAAGATCTTGAATATACTTATGCTGGTTTAAGAAAATACCATTGGCCCGATGATGTACTTCCAATCCCAAGAAGTATGTGAGCTGGCCAAGATCTTTCATATGGAAAGTTGCATGCAATAGCTGCTGAAGCTTAGTAATCAAACCACAGTCAGTGCCAGTAATGATAATATCATCCACATAAACCAAGAGAAGGACTATACCCGATGCAGACTTGTGGAAGAAGAGAGAAGAATCATACTGACTTTGTGCAAAACTGAAGGTAAGAAGTGTACTGCGAAACTTCTCAAACCAAGCCCGAGGACCTTGCTTGATCCCATACAGAGAACGCCCTAACTTACAGACATTATGAAAAGAAGAAGTAGTCATACCAGAGGGAAGCTTCATGTAGATCTCTTCTTGGAGATCACCATGAAGAAAAGCGTTCTTCACATCTATCTGATGCAGTGGCCATGACTGTGAAGCGGCAATAGCTAAGATGGTTCGAACAGTGGTCATTTTGGCAACAGGAGCAAATGTCTCCTCATAATCAATCCC
>QEOT01121825.1:0-17853 GCA_003123785.1 Pterocarya stenoptera | reverse complement strand
TCAAATAAGTGTTACATTACAAGCATTTCCTTGACTCTTTTTTATCATATAAACTTTTTTATCATATAAACACTCACATGCGGGTTCCACATGACAAAGAAGAGCTTGCAGCTTTCCAAGCAAGATTGAGAAAGCGTTTTCCTCTGGACGCATACAACAAAGCTCGAAGGGAATTGGACCCTAACAGGATCCTTCTAATAACAAACTGGAGAAGCTGTTCCCATCATCAGATACCATCTGAGAAGCATCTTCGTTGGTTGGTCACTCATCTATAACTGCTTTTAAAATTCCATTGCATGGAGTTTTTTGTTCTTTTGTGGAGTTTTTCGTTCTTTTGTCTACTCACTGATGCGAGGATCTTTAGTGCACAAACATTTCCTGTACATTAATACGAGGAAATGTAAATTAGTAACTGGAGTCAGAAAAGTCAGTGAGTATTAACTGTTCTGAAGGGAGGGTGAGATTTTTTAATAAATTGTTTGGCTACTTTCAGTAAGTATGCATTTTCCAAGTGAACCCTGAGAGGTAGCTCAGTTGGTCCGGCCTTGGGTTTGCTCTCCAATGATCACCAGATTGAGTCCCCTTTGGGCCATTGGAGGTTTACCTGGTCGTTAACTTCAGGACCCCATGGGATTAGTCGAAATGCGCGCATGTTGGCCCGGACACGCACGGTTATAAAAAAAAATAATAATAAATAAAAAAGTATGCATTTACCAATTGTATATGTATATGTATGTATGTCGTATGATGGGACTGTAGGGATTCTCCATTAAACATATGCCTCTCGTGCTTTGTCAAGTGATGACCTTTGTATGCGTGTTAATCACTGTTTATTTATTTATTTTTATTTATATGCATTTAGTCTTTTGGCCAAATTATCGGGTGATATGGGTGAAAAGACCTTTTAGGAAATAAGTTGCAACGTTCGAATCTATTGTGGAGCAATAACAATAACTCTTTACCTTGTGAACGGGGTCTTGTTCTGCAGTACTACGGCCTTTCCAATTAGAGGGTTTGCTCAAATCTCTCGAAGTCGTTATTAAATTTGTGCCAGAAAAGGGGTCGATTGGCCCATTTGAGCATCATGACTATGAGAGAGCCAGCTCTGGATGTATCACCATCTTATACTCTTTCTTATCTTTTATGATACTTTTCCACACGAAAAATTCTAAATGCAAGCGATTTGTGCACCCATTGTGCACCCGTCAGTCATGGGACCCACAAAATGAAAACCCATTTATTTCTTCATCTTCTTTCCTCCTTAGCAGCATCTGAAGCCTTTCTTCTTCGCCCCACAGATTTTCAAGCTAATGAACTTGGATTCATATTTTTTTTTTTTTTCTCAACAGAATCATAAATCATCCCAAAACCAGTCGATTTTCCACCTGCAAAACAAAGATCTGAGTTTGGGTCTCTTCTTTCTACTACCTGTGACTTTCTTCTTGGACGATGGTTCTGTTAGTTTAAGTTTCCCCATTTCCATGATTTCTTTTCCAAAACTTGCTTTTCTTTTTCTCAATGGATTGGAATTACTTGCCTTAGGACTTAGGAGCTTCTGGGAACAGGTGCAGATAGGCCTAAAAAAGCAAAGGCAGCTTACCGATCCTTGTCATTTTTTGTTTTCCCACTAAAAGACTTAGTTCGCCTGGATGGAGTCAAGGACTCAAGTTGCCATTAATTCTTAAAGATTTTCTGTGAGATGCAAGTTGAGAATAGGGAAGATGACAATCGGTTAGAAACTCTTAAAGAACTGCTGTTGTAACCCTTGGCTTCCATGTTGGGGATTGAAAAAAAAACAGAGACTGCAGTTTTGATATTTTAACTTGGGGATTTCTTCTGCGAGCAGCTCTGTGTCTTGCCGAAATCTTCTCTTCCAGTTTTGTGCTTTTTTTTTAATATAATAAGAGCCACATCAGGCATCGGTACACAATTAGTACTCAAAACTGCTCGTGCGTAGAAGAACTGTTTCCACACATATGTTCGGATGCATCTCTTTAGGCTTTAAATTAATGGCTGCTGCGTTTGTAAAATTTAAAATAGGACCCCCTCCATAAGTGGATCTCAACAATTGGATTTCAAATGCATAGCATACCTATATCATCTTTGACAGACGAAATTTATACCATTCGATACAAATTACTCGCAGGTTCAATCCCCAATACCTCTCACCCGTCCTTCTGAATCTACTACTTCCACTTGTCAAGTGATGCTTTTAAATTTTTTCCCGAGTAATATATATAATATGGCCCGTTACTACACACTTTCGGGGCTTGGTCGAATTTCACGATTCAGAAAAAATAGCAAATGTTCATTAATTTATTGAAATGTTAAAAAGAAATCATGCAATTGGAGGAATTTGCTGTGGCAATGAACATCAAGTAGCAGAATTATGATACTATGCTGGTCATAATTGATATATGTATTACAACACGATACTAGCTCGCACAGAGAATAGCTGTACCAGACTAGTTGGAAATCCACCAATCGACAACAAACGAACCCAAGAAGAAATAATAAAAAAGGGGAAAGATCGATGATGGTGTACACTACTCAATACAGCAGTTGTTAAGCTTATATATTCCGAGCCCCATCGTTTTCAAGATGATGGATTAGAGGCATGCTTCGCAAATCCAACAGCAGCACAAAGCGAACAAGCTGCACCAATTATGAGAAGTAAGCAAAGGAATTAAAGAACTTTAGTTGCATGAAGAGGGAAAGAAAATGGACAACAAAAAGAAACAGCAGGTCGGGCTTCATGTATTCCACTTCCCCTTTCCTAATTCTGATCAGAACTCTTACATCTTTGTCTATGAAATTCAAATATATATATATATATATATATAGTCAGGAGAATCAACTTATTCTTCCTCTTACTAAGATTGCTATGATCGAAGGAATTTCATGGCTTACCATCCCTCTATGAAGCCCCTATCTCCTCTCTTCTTGTCACGACTGCAGCATTTCTTCTTCTCCGTCGGGGGGTTCTCAGTCGGGTATCCTTTCAATTCGAAAGAACAAACATAAAACAGTGAGTTCTATTCATGAATCCTTTCAGAAGCAATAAGCAAAAGATCAGACAGGAAGAGAGATTAGGAAATAATAACCTTTAGGTGGAGGAGGCTGGTTTTCCAGTGCAGAAGACTTCATTTTGGAAGGGAAACAGAAACAGTAGCTAGCTAGCTAGTCTTGTTTCTTTCAGTCACTGTCTTGTATCAGTCTTTTATCATGTAGTGCTCTAATTGTATTCTCCCTGCCATAGTATATATATACACACTAACATGGAAATGGGGGAATGGGAATATAACAATTGGCAGACGAGGCTTCGATCTTTTTTGGGTCGGCAATAAACAAAAACACGCTAGTCCACTCAGCTGCATGGTGAAAGCGGTATTGCATGCATGCATGAGTGATTTGAGATGGAGAGTAGAATATCACTATTCTTTTGCTTAATCTTTTGAGCTGAAATGGATGTACATGCATGGCCGGTTCGGGTACATGACTTGTCTACTTTAGAATTGGATTCCACTTCTTTTTTTTTTTTTTCAAAAGCATATCACGTTGGAAGCAAGCAAGCATGAGTTTTCCACCTCATAAGAATAAAAAGCAAAAAAGCCTATTTCTAAGGCGTGTGATAGCTAAAAGTGTCTAAATCCAGCAGACTTGTACATTTGCTTTTGATTTTTGGATTCTTTACTTCGTGAAGATCAAGAGAATATATATGTGAATAAGAAAGTTAAACCAATAGCTTTGCTACTTCTTTCTCCACGGAATATATGCTTTGAAGAAAATAAATTATAAATAAAATTGTCAAAAAAAGCATGTAATGAACGCGTTATGTTTGATATCTTTGTCAACTTTTTGCATGAATGCTGACAATCAAGTACGATTAATTAGAATAATCTCTCAATTTTGTGAATAATTCAATACTCGAACAGTTTTTTGTTGTTGTCCTGCATGACTTATCATCTGTAGATTAAAAAACAATTATATATTGAAGGTGTTTAGATATAATTGGTCCACGTTTTCAAAGTCGGTGTAGAATTAACTGGGTTTTTACACGTTGGATCGATCACAATTTATATAAATATATATATATATTTATATATATATATATATATATAAAGATAGCATCATCAATGCATGCAGTTACATAGCTGGGCTCTCTACATTGCTTCCTTCCCAAGTTAACAAGAGCTAGACTACTGCCGTTTAGGCCTCGTCCTCTAGTGGCCAGCCAGCCCTGTTGGCCCAGATTCAGGTCTCGAGCATCCAAGATTTTCTTGGAAAAAATGACTTGTTTATGTAAATCTAGCGCAATATCTTTAAAAAAAAAATACAATCTCATGAAAATATCGATCTTTTTATTGGAATGTCAAGTGTGTCCTTTTTTCTTAAAAATACTGACAAGACTTACGCCGAGATCTTAAGTTACGACACTTTAGCAAGCATTAATTAACATTCGAGTCTATATCTCTTATGATGTAGTGTTTTGTGGATTTGGATAAATTCACACGGTTAGTACCGCGGTACGAAGAATTTGGGCCCTTGACAGTGTTCTGGTAAGGCTATACGGTAGCAGTTCGTACGTTCATAGTGGTGAATAGAAAATGAATGCAATAAAAAGATTGACACCAAGATTTACGTGATTCGGCAATATACCTACGTCCACGGGAGTTTTGGGAGGAAAGTCTCCACTATAATATATCTGTTTACAATCACTCATGGAACCTCATATCTCACTGTACAGAGAAAGTTAGAGCTCCTGTCAATCCTCTATTTTCTATCCTTTGGTGTTCAATCTTAGCTCGTATCAGTCTCTTTTTTCTCAATCCGTTCTCCCTTCTCGGTTCTCCCTCTCTCCTTTTATACATTTGTCTGACCTTTCACTATAAATGACAGCCTGCCATGAGTTGGCAGGTCTCCCTTACGTGCACACCTCTCCTTCTTCTGACCCTTTGATATCTGCTCTCTCCATATCTTTCTGGTCTCCCTCTGACATTTGCAGTCCCTATTCTCCTTTTTTATCCCCTCTTTTTGTCTCTAGTGATAATTTAGTGGATTTGACCCAATTTATAGGCCATGGGTATTTTTCTCCCAACAATCTCATTGTAAAAGGTAACAATAATTTCTTCCCCTCAATTCACCGCTTTTATTTATTTATTTATAATATGAGATATTACATTTACATGCAACAACGACCAAAAAATAAATACTAGGAGCATTAGTCCTCTGCATGACAAAATTAATACCTCGCACGTATAATATAAATCAAAGCATCGATCTCTCAAATATATTATATGGTTTTAGTGAAGCTTTTGAAAAAGAATTCTGTTATATACAATTATTTTTGTGTATGCTTTGTGCATAACTCTATTAATGTGATTGACTAAAATAATTATTTTATATTAAAAAAAATGATATTGCAGTCAATCAAGCACACAAAAGTAACTGCATATCAAAGCCCCAAGTACATACTACCCTCCTCCAAACTATTGAATTCGAACCCATTAATGCCTTTGTTTCTAATCAGTCTAATTACGTCCTTAATTAAATTTCCTGGAAATACCAAATTCACAAGTTTAATTAATTAATTAATTAATATCGACGATAGTCTTTTGGTGGGCTAGCTGGCAGGCATAAATGGATAAGTCTGGCTTGGTTTGGTAAGTTTGTGAGTCAAGTCGGAGTCAGCATTGTTTAAACCATTTTCTTTCAATCCCTTAAAAAAAAAAAAAATGTATATATATATATGGGTAAACATAATTGAATTGGCAGAGAAAGCCAAGGATCGACCAACAAAATGAAATATTTTTCGTGTCCGAAATCATTAACATAGAGACCAATTGTATGACACAGAAAAAATCATGAAGGACTTATAATGTTTTTGAGGGCCGGCCACTAGATGATGATGATGATGATGATGAATAACATGATTATTATGTGAAGTGTTTGACCTTTCATGGTACTCTAGTACTGCTCAGACACTAATTTTTGGGACAATGTTTATATTCGAAGGCAATGCAATGGAATCTGCGCATACTTTCCACAAAATCATTATTTTCAATCATAATGATCACGTTGTTTCTAAGTTGACTATTTTTAATTCCGCAAAGGGTTTCATATTTAATAATTAGTTTACATAAATATATTGTTTCATTTCTAAGTGATCAAGTCTCGTTGAGTAAAAAGTCATGAAGACGTTGGAAAGATGATGATGATGATTGAGAAGCTGATAATTAGTGTGATCTTTAGCCGTGACTTCAATACTGATCAATCAAGTTAAAAACATTATGATTGAGAATGTGATCTTTGCGAAGAATATATATGTATGTTTTTTTCATGACTAGCTAATTTACATAAATATTATTCTCTTGTTTAAATGAAATATATGAGTGTAAAGTCAAAATTTGAATTCAGGAGCTCTATTCTGATATTATTTAAAATTACCACTTGTCTAAAAAATTTGAACATATCTTAAGATAGCCAAATATAATAATTGAATTAACTGTGAAAATTGGTTCTTCACTTCTTGATTTATATCATGTTCTTTAGAAAATGTACTCCCCTTTACAGGCCAGCTAGGACAGAGAGGTAGCAAAGGAGAAAAAAAATAAAAGGGGGCTTGGGAGCATGCCTGGCCTGTCTCTGATAGTACTACTCCTCCTCGGTTATGTAAAACTCTCTTGTGTCTTCCTTCCGGTATTGGGTAATGAAAAAACAGATTGCAGAAGCTCATAAACTGGTGATATTCAAAACTATATAAATATATATATATGTCGACAGAGCTTCAAAGAGAAAATAAAACAAGAAAATTGAGCACCAGAGGTAAGAGGGTTGCAGCCTTAACCATTTGAATGGCGATGATAATGATCATGCATGCGCGCACAGAATACTTATTTACTAAACATGATTAATTGTGATGATCAAAAATATAAATGCAAAGTTTAAGAGGAATGGTACTTATTTTAGTAGGGCTATATATTTTTTCATCCTGTATTAATTTTATAATCCTCAATAATATTCTTGGGTGACGTGACACGCTTAATTAATTGATTTGGTACGTAGATCAACTATTTCAATGAAAATCCACTTAAAATTTCTTTGTTTTATGAAGAATGTTGTTTTTTTATGCTATATTATCAACTTCAGTTACAATAATTGCTTATAGAAAAATACACTGCACACACGTTTGAAATGGAAAACACCACACATTGATTTTATGTATGCTATCTGTTAAATATACAAGGACCAGATGGGATAAAGCTCCAAATGGCCGGAGAACCAGCTCGAACCCCCGGGCCACCCGTATAAAAAAAAAATAATCAGTTACACTTATTATACGACACACACACACATATATATATAATTAGAGATGATTTATAATGAAAAAATAGATATAATATATCTAGGCAAGAAAGACAACAAATATGCATAAGTGAGCACGTCTAGTTAACTCGAGTGTTTAAGGAACTTTTATATATATGATCATCAAATAAAGCAAACTCATAAAATGAAAGATTGGAAAGAATATTTGCATTACACGTAACAGAGACAGAGACAGAGAGAAAGAGAGAGAGGGCCCCTACCCCACCCCACTTTTTCACGACATAAGTTACCTTTTGTAGGCAGCGGTATGATCAGCAGCAGCTAGCCAGCGGCCCAGGCTCTTTTGGCTTCTGCAATGCCGACTCTTCCGAGATATATATTAGTACGTAATAAGTAGTGTTGAAATGTTCGGTTTCATTTGTTATATGTTTATTAAAAAAGGTACGAAAAAATGGCGCATGGTAGGGGCGGGGTTCAAGAGAGCTGCAGGCTGAAGCAGCTAGCGGAATCAGTACGTAGAAAAGCTGATCGTAATGTATATTTGTTTGCTGACAATTACATGAATATCTGTGGTATGTTGGGTTGTCTGGCACATGACTAGTACTAGAACCAGTACTCATACTTCAGCATGCCATCTTAATTTCATGGTTTTTGGAGGGGCCTCCCCCCGCGTCCATACGAGATCAGACCTAGCTGGGCGCCCTTACTTTATATGCAGCCTAATTTCATGGAGACTGGCCAGCCTGCAGATCATCATCGATGCCATATATCGAGGCTATAGACAGAGGGCCTCGGCCAGATCATATCTCTGATGATCTTCCATCCCCTGATCATGACGTGTCCTTCAATTTTCTTTTCTCAACTTTTTTTTAAATTCTTTTGTTTTGTTCTATTTGGATCTGTATATATATATATATATATAGTGGAAAGATCACACGTACAATTTTGATGGCATTACATTAGTAGTACTGCTGGTATCTTCAGATGGTGTTCTGTACACGAACTCTTCGACATTCTTTCTTGCATCATTTCCAACAATTTGCACGCAGCTAGAAATTGAGAAAATTATGGATGAATGTACATGATGATCATGTAACAATATTAATGTCGCTCACATCAAGAAAATCCACCAATTGCTTAAAAGTGTAAAACAAGTATTTGGGTAACACATGAATTATTGGCACTATATATTATAGCCTTGATCAGAGATTTCATGATTTAATCTTCCATTTCCATTAAAATCAAGAAATAGTGTCCACTTTAATTATGCATATTTAAGAAACTATATATGCCGTCCTTTCTTTTCCTAATTGCTCCTCTTTGATATCATTCAGTTCTTCTTCTTTTTTTCCCTAATATTGCTCTATAATATTTCAAGAAGATGGTGGGTTTGATGAAAATACAAAGAAGACTTGCCTTGTGCCAAGTCCATCATACTCTAGCTTAATTATATATAATGGAGTAGATGTTACTTCATAATTGTTCTTTTTAAAATAAATAATAATAAAAAATCTTTTCGCCGGGTTCATGGGCAGCCCAATGAGTACAAGAAGGTCCAGCATACTTTTTTCATTTTAATGACATTTATTATTTATTTATAATTTGGTTGTTTATTGTTACTACAAAAAAAAAAAAAAAACTTATCTCAATTAATAGGAAAAACTCGCCCAAAATTCTAGCCAGCTACTACCTACTCACATTCAGAGGCGGTCGAGCATACAAACAAAGTGTCCTCTATCAATCACTTAGCCTGACACAACTGAGCTGAGCTAAGCCAGCGTCTCTATTTTCACTCTTCTAAGTTAGGACTCATATCAAATCAATAGTCCAATCTTCTTCCTCAGAACTAACTCTCTCTCTCTCTCTCTCTGGTCAACTATACCACCTCCACCACAAAATATCAAGACTTCCTACGATACAAACGTTCATGGTCATGAAAACACTGTCAAATCGATCTCTTTCAGTTACCGATTAGACAAAATGAGATGCCAAAAAGTTAATCGAAAATCCGTCCAACCACGATTTTTCCACCTTAAGTAGGTAATCGAAAGATTCCAAATTTCTCAATTATATGGCAGCAAAGCCATTATAAATTACCATTGCCCCATGATCCCTACGTACCCTAACTTTATTTTCTTGATCATCTATAGTAATAAGGGTGGCTGGATCATGCAATAGATATTGAATTAAATTCTTGCAACATGGAATTTTTAAAGATGCCAGCTAGCTAGCAAGTTGAGTTCTTTTAATATATTCCTGGCAAAATGGATCAGTACTACTTCAGAAGCTTCCGTCGAGTGTTATATGAAGGCGATGAGTCATGATCTTCTTAGTTCACGTGCTGTGATACGTCCAATCTCAAACGGATGACCACTCTATAGAAAGAAAATTGCATGCAGATCAGGTTTCCAAATTTCTACGTACCTGTGTTTCCCGGTAGTAAGCGAAACTACGTTTTTTTCCTACTAATTAGATGAACCGTAGAAACGCCAAGGGAATCCCCAAGTTGATCATATAAATATATATATATATATTTATATATAGATGAGAACCTAATTTTCAATCAAATACGTACCCTTTTAATATGTTTTATTTCTTTTTATTTTCGGAAGGAAGAGACTAGCATTTGCTTATTTTTATTCTTTTGCACTTAATTGTACGTAATTAAGCTAGCGTTGAATATTTTGGAGTAATGCAAGTACTTCAACAGAGAGAGTCTTTTGTGGAGTATAACACGAAGGTCCAGTAGTACTTCAACTTATTTTGATTAATTCAGCCTAAAATTAATTCCCGATCTCAGGCTGCTCATTCGCACAATCGACATGCTTGATGCATCTGAAAACAAAATGCATGCCATTGTTACGACAATACCAGTAATTTTCAAAGCGATGTAACTATAAGGATGTCGTCATCACCACATGACATTAACTTGAAATGGTTGAACAACGACAAAGAACGCACAACATTCACTTTGAAGCATAGATGATTATATATGGACATTCACAAAACGCACTAAGTTGGCATAATATCAGCACACAACGAAAGAGAAAAAGAGAATGAGAAAGCTAGCTGCTGATCATTGGAATTTGGAAGATAAATCTAGACAAGCAACCAATTAAAGAAAGATATGTGTTCGGTACCCCCACAAACTAAAAGCATTTCTTGATAGAACATATATAATAAGCTTCGTGTGGAAAGAACCATTTCTGTATTCCAGGCTATATATATATTTATATAAGGAAATTATGACCAAGCATAACATATTTAATTATGAGCCGGAAGCTGGCTTAGCTGCATGAATAATGCTATTAATTATTAGCATGTACCAATTAATATTCTGCTGAAAATGGCTTTTTTTCCGGATAATTAATAAGCTTAATTTGTAGACACGACTATCTACTAGAGGGCCGTGATATCTATATAAATATATATATATATAGATAGATATATAGTGTTGTGAGATCATATATTATAGTTTACAAAATTAGTAACTCATTTAGAACACGATAAGATCAAACTCGTATAATAACTAGCTATATATCATATATAAGCTTTATAAAACTTCCTTGGTCCTTAGGGTTTTCAAAAGGCACTCAAGCATAACCGAACCAATAATTAAAAGCCTGTTGTCTGCTTATTCATTTGTGACATGCTACGAAAGAAAAAACTTGAAGAGTCAATTTGACGCAGGAGGAATTTGCATCATGATGATATATAGATGATCATAATAAGTAGAACTTGTCAGAACAATAAACAATTGATTTATGCCAAACTACACTCATATAAATGACTAAAAATCATTAATTATGGCATTCTGACCATATATTAATGCTATTTTCTCTCTGCAAGAGATCAGATTTACAAGTGTTGATGAACTCAAAGCAATATTAACAATGAATAATAGTTTGAGCACTAAAGAAATCCCTAACTGAAATACAAGTTAAAATATGATTAAACTGTGTTTCTGCATGTTGTTCAATTGGAGTCTGATCTTATGGAATCTCAAATTAAATTGCCTATCCGTGAGAGGTGATCATGACGAAGACAATGTTCACAGAATGATGCCAAGTACTAGTCTAGCTGACGTTTTTTTCATTCTTCTTTCAAAGTTGATGAACCCAAATTAAGTCGAAGAAAAAACGGGTCAAGAACAAGAGACACTGTACAGGAAAACACTAGACAAGCTCAAAGATCAACGAAACAGACCATTATACCCACTGGTCAAGAAAAAAATGCATTAAAAACCCTAGGGTTTTAGCAGAAAGATTTAAAAATTATAGAAGGTCCAAAAAGGCAGGGGGACAAAAAAGAGGATTGCATGGAGGGAATCCAGAATTAGATAATATATAGCAATATATAAGTAAGCTGTCGTGTGTAGTCACACTCAATGTTGCATTCATGCAAGACAACCAATCAATTTGTCCACAGCCATACATTTCTCTTAAAATAATCAGCCAAAACTATAGCCAATCAAGTTTCCCCAAAAGCCTATGGGTGCTGGAAAAGAAATAGGTAAAAGGGGAGGAGACAGCTCATTTCCTTCATTAGAATATAAGGCACCCATATCCAAACAAAAGCTTGAAAAAAGAATGAAAAAACAGGAAACCCCCCTTGCAAAAGAAACCAAAGATTTTCCCGTGTATAGAAATATATAACGGGGCAACTGGGAGGTGAGTGGGGGGACAAAAACAAAATGATCACAATAAATTGGCCATGATATTAGATATTTGATCAATAAATACAAAGGAGTTGACAGGCCGGGTGTGAAAAGATTGACCTGCGTCTATCCTCCGTCGTGTATCCTCGGTGCAAAATCTCAGATCCACCTTGTCTCATCTTCAATCTCCAATGAAACTGAACTTCATCTTCTGATCACTGAAAAGCCCACAAAAACCCAAAAGTACGCCCTACAGAACATAGAGAGAAGGAAAAGAAAAGCGAGTGACTGAAAATTAAAGGAAAATATATAATCCAATAAACTCGATCCATGAGTAGTTTTCATCAAATTTCAAGTTCTCTTTCACCATCCAGGGATATATTATATTAGATTAAGATAAATATATCAGATTCAGCTTAGAAGTCATGAGAATGGTGATACAATGTTGGGTCACAGCCACCTTGCGACCCATGCCTGTTCATGCCCTCCCTCTGGCTATTGTGGCTGCTATCATCCTCTCCATCCATTGATCTAGATCCCATTTGACCTGAAGCCGTCGCACCCAGATTGAGATAAACCAACCTGGAATCAAGGTTAAGGTTCGCCATGTTGTTCCCACTGCTACCGCTGCTATGATCATCGCTCATTGGCGGATATATGGTGGTGGAAGAAGGAGCATTTGTATTGCCTTCTTCACGAGAAAGAACGAGGGCTGCTGATTGAATCAGCTCAAGGCAAAGCCTGAGCTTGTTGGGTTCGATATGTGCAAGCCCCGGGACGGCTCCTTTGAAAAGGAAATCGGACGTTAGGGTTCTCAGTACGTCGAGGGGAGTAACCCCATCGACGGTCCGAACATTCGGGTCGGCATGGTGGTCGAGAAGGACCGCCACCATGTCGGGCGACACCATTTCAGCCGCAATGTGAAGTGGGGTTTTCCCGGCCGGTCCAGCAGGGTAATTAACATCTGCTGCACCGAGCTCAAGCAAGGCTTTCACAACTTCTCGGCTACAATTTTCGACTGCGTAATGCAAAGCTAATGCCTCGTCGAGATTTAGACCTTCGCCCATAACCATAAGCTTGACAAGTTCTACATCAGACGAGTCGAGTGCCCGTCTCATACGGCGGATCTTTTGGTCTTCGAGATCAGCGGCTGCACCAAGATCTTGGTGGTGGTGGTGGTGGTGGTGGTGGTGATGGGGCATGAGGGAGCGGCGGGCAAGAGAGGATTTGAGGCGAAGCTCTTCAATCTTGGCCACGACATCGATGGGGAGGTGCTTGGCTAAGACTTCAGGAGGGAGGCCAGATTTTGCAACAAGGTGGGAGCATGTGGTCCAAAGCTGGTGCATCTCTTGCTTTCTTGATGCTAGTAGGACTTTCATTACATCTTCGATTGAGGCTTTCTCCACCATGCTCGCCAATTGCTTCTGTGGCCCAAAAGACAAAAAGATAATTATGGTAAGTAGAATTTACATCACAGGTGTTAGATGTCTGGGAAGTTTTCGCATAGATATTGAAAAGAAAATGATGGGATGTTTTGTGGTAAAATTGCGTTTAGTAGCCATTCTGTCGTGGTTTGCTCTCTTTTAGTTTTTCAATTTAAACCCGAATGAGGAAAGTGAATGTTTGGGAAAGATTTGGTGTGCTGACTGTGGAAGACAAGACTATCACGATCTAAATTTAGAAACTGCGGTATGCAGCATAAAGATATAGAGAAGGAACCCAATTCAAGAAACACGAAATTATACACGAAACCAAGATATATATATGCTTCTTTTGTCACACGAACATCAACGTTTTATCCAGAAGAAAAAAATGATTTTTTTTGGCGTATAACTGAAAGAAGAAAACTAAGACAATATTGAAGAGGAGCTGGTAAAGAACAACAAACTCTGTAGGAAAATTGAAAAGCTAATCGGATGAGATACTTGGAAGACGAACTGAATAAAAAACAGATTGTATCCGACCAGATACACGAGAGAGTACTAATTCAAATGCGTATGATAGGAGAACTGAAACAGCGTGAAATAAAGCTCAAGTGCTTATAAAGGAGAAGACTGGACATAACTTTTCTTTTAAAAAGAGTCGAAGATTATAGAACAGAAACCCAGTTTTACCCACTTCATCAGAAGAGTAAGTAAATTACTAAACGATAATATATAAAGAATTAAAGAAAAAAAAAACTGCCAAATTAAGATCTCACCCACTTCCAAAACCAAACCCAGTAATTGCCCAAATTCCCAAAACCCACAAAAACATATGACTTGCTCACTATACCACACTGACCAGGAAAGACAGAACGGACGCATCGTCACAAGTAGAAAGAAACCTGAGTGAGCAATGCGAGCTGTTCGACACCAAAGGATCTAGCGGCAGCAAGAGTGTCGAGAGCAAGATCAACGGCTGAGGTGCAATGCGTGTGCCAGCACCCTCTCTCCCCACAATTAGGCCTTGGCTCATGCTTTTGAGGCACAATAGAGACTTGGCCACTGTACAAGAACTGCAGCAGCAACAAGAACACCTCGTATCCCACCTCGTTCACTGGTATGACGCCCGGCCTCGAGCCCGGTGAAGCGGCCGGGTTAATTCTGGACCCAGCTGGATCCAGCCCGGAAGGCGGGTCTGGCCCACAAAAGAATTTCCTAAAGAAGAGGCTCCGCGCCGCCAGGATGCATCTGTGGGCGTGGACTAGACGACCCTCTACGCTGAAGGTTACGTCGCTGAAGGCTTGGCCATTGATGAGGAGGTTGAGGTAGTCCATGGAAAGAGATCTTAGGGAGTCATCCAGGGTCATGGTTAATTGTCTCTGGTTTTAGGGTTGCGTCGTCTCTTTTTGTACTTACTGGAGTGCGTGTCTGATCAGAGAGAGGGAGAGAGAAAGGTGGAAACAGAAGAGTTATTAGCTAGGAAGTAGTGCAAGAAAACAGAAAGAGGATTGGGATCATTTGCTCCTCTTCTTGTTGCAGATGATGACACTATTGTGTGTTTTTATGAGATTCTTTGTGTCAAATGGAGTGGTGTAGTGCGTGTGTGGGGATGGCGGTGTTTTTGTGTTATAAGTAAAACTGTACGAGTAGATATTTTGAGAGAGAGAGGGAGAGAGAGAGAGAGAGAGAGAGAGCGCAATATGGGTGGCTGTTCTGGGCGGCTGAGGTATTTAAAAAAATAAATAAATGGAATAATTATTGACAATTAATTAATAAATTAGATTGTAGGAGAAAGAAGAAACTGATTAGACGGAAATGAAAGCATTTGTGTCTTTGTTTATTTTTTAAACCAAAAAAAAAAAAAAAAAAGGAGTTCCACCATATGATGAATTATTTTTTGATTAGTCCGTGTTTCACTATTGGTAATTGTATATACTAAAAAACCACATTAACATATTGAAGAAGAATTATTGGTAAAAAGTGTGTACTACTTTAGACGACATGGATGTCCTGTTAATGTTGACTGCCAAGACTACAACTACGTACTACTCATGTTGTGGTCTTGATCATTATTTGATCTCAAGCTGGGCTTGATCATTATATTATATATATAGTTTATATGGAATTTTTAATTTGTTGGGGTAATATCCTTAATTAACAGACTCGAAACAATATTCAACTGTATCTATCTATATAATTAGTTTATTAATTACAAGGCAATATACACATATATATATATATATATATACACACACACATACACACATATAGGCAAAGAAAAAAGCGTTTTGTAGACTTTTTTTGGTTTGTGGGAGAAGAGACTGATGATCCTGATAGCTTGTTAATCATCTGCCTGCCGACTAGTGCCATCACTTTCTTGGCCAGTACCATGTCGCACCAACGTACAACTGTAACTCACCATGAATACCGAACAATAATATTAATTGGATAAAGTCCATTAATTTAACATCTTCTACTAATTTCCCACTAATTATTTGTACGTCCATATATTATTATTTTTTAAAAATAAGGGTTGCTTTTTATTTTTCCCCAGCTTTGGTAAAAGATTCTTTGGAGATAGCTACCTAGCTACCCTTTAGCCTTTAGAAATATAACATAGCTGGGATTGGGATAGCTTGACTTCCATACAAAATTACGTAGGTAAGTACCTTTACCGATGTTGGAAGTTTTCTATGCTTTTTTTTGGTGCTTCCTAGCTATATATATATATATATATATATAACGTAAGTAATTAATATATACATATATTTATGTTCATGTTGAAAGTAAAATATATACATATATATATATGTACATATATATGATGCTTACAAGTACACAAAATTACAGTTGATTTGACACAAAATAGTTTAGTTCAAAAGAATACATAAAAATATTAAGGTGATGATCTGTCGTATACATCAGTGAGATTATAATTTAATATTGATCTACAAGTACCATTCAAATACATACAAATATATATATGCACAAGCAGCCATAATTTTATTATGTTATTTATTTTTATTTTTTATTTTTTTTGTAAGACTTGTCTTTCTCTATTAAAAATTCACCAATATGAAAAAATAATAATAATGAGGTCCCTATTTAAACAAATAAAGCATCATTGTTTTATATTTTACATTAAATATGTTCGTTGGCATATATAAATATATATATTGTTAAGACCATAGATCAAATGATGATGAAAGTCGTCTTATTAGTAATTACTTAGTTGTGAACTTGTGATCATGAAGGTCCATTAATTATTCGTTGAACGAGACCATTATTTGGAGAAATCATGATTCCCCTTGAAAATACACACTAATTTTATTTTTCTTGTCACGTTTAATCACATTGATGTAAGACTAGAAAAAGCAGAAGAAAGCGAAGGAAAGAAAAAAATAAAAGGGAAACAGAAATCATTATTGAAGATGGGAGAAGATGGCAAAATGCAAAATTCTTCTTGTAAATAAGTTGGCGTGCCAAATCCATATACAATGTAAGACATCAATTTAATAAAATAATATGAATTAAAGATAAAAATAATTTTTTTAAAATAAAAAATTTTCTTATTCTCTAAAAATGATTTTATTTTATTTTTTATTAAAAAAAAAAGTATGTGAGTGTTAGTGCGCGATTAGGCACGCCAAACCGATGGTACTTTATTTTTGTCGGACAAATTACTGTAACGGAGGAGGAGTAGTACTGGAGCTGGGGAGCGTGGGGGTTGGTTCAAGATTCATATTATTGGGACTGGAGCCAAACAAAACATGATAGCAGTTAATGAACCTTAACTAATCGAGAGTTTTGTTTTTCCTATTTTTTGAGTGGGACCGGATTTGTACACGTGAGACAAGACCTGGCACGTGTAGAAAGAGGACTTGCCATGTGTTTTTAAGTTTTGTTTTTGATAGAATTAGGTATTGCAAAATGTTATCTGTATATGCAGTCTTGTTAGTTTAGTGGTCAGTAAGATTGTGAGAGAGAGAGAGAGAAGCTATTGTTTTGCCCCTGAAAGAAAATAAGAGGAAAAAAAAAGAAAATCCCGTTGATTGACAGCACATCCCTGACTGTCTTATGATTTCAAAGACCTCCGATTTGACATTTGACTTGTCTTTTCACTCTCTTACTCGCCCTCAAAAGAAGCCACCCCACCTCTCTGTCTGATCTACTGTGTACCATGTCAATTGCTTATACATACACACAATTTGACATCGATCTCATCTGTTTTAGCCACTCCACTTAAATCTCTATCTATGTATGTAAAAATGAAATCTTTTTACGCGTATCAATACACCGAAAATAAATAAAGAAAACGTGCAAGCTAGCTGGCTTCTTGATGGGGTGATCCATTTCCTTAATGACTACTTTACTTGGGAGGTTTAAAGATGTTAGGTTATGGAGATTGAAAAGGCTGAAGTGTGCGTGACACGATTGCATGGTACG
>QEOT01121824.1:0-17833 GCA_003123785.1 Pterocarya stenoptera | reverse complement strand
TATATATATATATATATATATATATATATATATATGTTGCACACATACTAGTACTTCTGGCGAAAAGGAAAAAGTCGGGGGAAAACAGAAAAAGGGGGTCTATATATATATTTATATATGTTAATGTCTTAATTTGTACAATAGACTGGAAGGGAGAAAATAATTATCTCCAACCCACAATAATGATTCGGGCTTTGATACGATGTTCTTTGCGTTTATCCATATGATAAATAATAAATAAGCTAATAAAAGTAAATAAACAGAGACACTTAAATTTACGTGGTTTGACATAATACCTACATCTACGGGTTATTTGGAGGCAAAATCCACTATAATGAGTGCTTTTACAATCTCTCATGATCTCACATATATCATAATACAATATGAAAATTTAGGAAAGATTCTTTGGAGTTGCAGTGGAGTTTGAAGTATGGAGCTTCTGTGGAGAGGTCTTGTGTGTGTAAAGAGCTTGTCGAGAGTTCGTCTATATTGTTGGGGATCTCCTCATATATATAAAGGTCTATTTCCTTGGAGCGATTATATACCTTGTGAAGTCTTTTTCTTTTAGGAGATTGAGTCAACTTATCTTATTACTTTTTGGCTTTATCTCTTAGCTTAATTTTCAGTCTTATCTTGAGACTAAATATAGGCTGCTTATTTGACCCTTACAGATGCCCTCAATTCTTAAGGATGATTTATTGTAAAAGAAGGTTTTGAAAATCTTCAAGTCAATAATCTGCAGAATACATTTTGAAAATTGGTCACTAATTTTCTGTTTCGTCCTTAATTAAGAGTTCGGTCCCTGGTTTTCTATTTTTTTTTTGTGCTAAGTGGTGAGGAGCTCAGCTTGTAAAGATAGGCAAGAGGTGTACTCGATCGCATTAGGTGTGAGCGTGGAGCTCTACTTTGGTAGGAGATGTAATCAACCACATTAGGTGTAAGCGTGGAGCTCTATTTTGGCAAGCGATGTACTCAACTGCGGTAGTGGCAAGCGCGGGGCTCGACTTTGAGTTTGTTTATTTGTGTAGATATTTGCCTGAGAGACTGTTTATTTTCAGCGAAGAGTGCATATTTCCATGATTGATTTTTGTATTTACTTTTGTGATCATTTTTGCTTTTATTGGTAGTAGTAGATTTTTTTCCCCTTAGTGTAAATTATTGTTGTTTGTAGTAACATATGCTTAAGTGGTCAAGGTGTTCATTGATCCCCTGGATCGGCCTTAGGCGGTTGTAGAGTTCATCTACTTGTTCCCAAATGACACCTACGTGAGGCAGTTGTAGAGCTTGGTGGCTCGTTTCCGAAGGTAACTCACCAACAGGGGTTGTGGCGCAAGCATAAATACTCGACGTTTGCTTAGAGGTCGTGGGGCCTTCTGACCTCCACGCCTATTGAGTGCACCGCAAGTCTTTGAACTGATACTGATGGCTAATTATAGCAGTTGTGGAGTCTTTTAACCTCCATGCCCGTTGAGTGCACTGCGAATCTTTGAATTCGACACTGGTGGCTAACTATAAAGGTCGTGGGGTCTTCTAACCTCCACGCCCGTTGACTGCACCGCGAGTCTTTGGACTCGACATCGGTGGCTAACTGTAGAGATCATGGGGTCTTCTGACCTCCACATTTGTTGAGTGCACTGCGAGTCTTTAGACTTGATACTGGTGGCTAACTGTAAAGGTCGTGGGGTCTTTTGACCTTCACTCTCATGTGTTGCACCGCAAGTCTTTAGATTCGACACTAGTTTCTTAAGGGCCATTGTTCATCGCGAGTCTAAGGACTCGACTTTGGTGAGGCCGTTGAATCACCATGAGTCTAGGGACTCGATTTTGGTGGGGTCTTTGCTCATCATGAGTCTAGGGCTCGACTTTGGTGTTTGAGGGTCGTTGTTCACCACGAGTCTAGGGACTCGACTTTAGTGGGGTTGTTGCTCACCGCGAGTCTAGGACTCTACTTTGGTATTTGAGGGGATGCTCAACTGCATTGTTGTGGCGGGTGGCTGAATTCAACCGTCCTGAGTTCTACTTTGGTATATTTATATTTATATATGTTAATACCTTAATTTGCACAACAAACTAAAGGGATGACAGAATTATCCCCAGCCCACAATAATGGTTTAGGCTTTGATACGATACTCTTCACGGTCATCTATATGATAAATAATAAATAAGCGAATAAAAGTAAATGAAGAGAGACACGTGGATTTACGTAGTTCGACATAATGTATACGTCCACGAGTTGTTTGAGAGAGAAATCCATTATAATGGGTGCTTTTACAATCTCTCATGGCCTTACATATCTCACAACACGGCATATCCTTTGGAGTTGTAGTGGAGTTTGGCATATGGAGCTTCTGTAGAGAGATCTTGTATGTAGAGAGCTTGTTGAGAGTTCATTTGTTTTGTGGGAGATCTCCTAATATATATAGAGATCTATTTCCTTGGAGTGATTGCCTTGTGAGACCTTTTCCTTTTAAGAGTTTGAGTTCTTTTCCTTTTAAGAGTCTGCGTGTCTTTCTTCTTAGGAGTTTGAGTCAACTTGTTATATCTCATCTTAGTTTTATCTCTTAACTTGATTTTCGACCTTATCTTGAAGATAAATTATAAGCTTCTTATTTGACCCCTAAAATATATATATGAATAATGCTAGTATGCCTCCTCATTTTGACTACTCATATATTTAATTTTTTTAAATTTCTTTTTTTAATGGTTAAGAAAGTGACTATTAGTGTATTTGAAAAAAAAAATACAATTTGCACTAGGCGGCACACTGAGTGGGCACATGGAGGAGGCAGAATAGTACCACTTATATATATAAATATACATATTCATATACATTTATGAGACTTCTCTGCCTTTCGCTGTAATCGATGAACAGCCTTTGTATATCACCCGGCGAGGTGAGGTGGGCACTAGAGCAGGAGGGAGTGTGCGGTTTCAGGTTTGGGGTTGGAGCTGCAGCTTTGGTTGCATTTTTCATTATTTTACTGGCCAAGGATATGCTTGGATTCCGCATTAAGGTTTCTTATAGTTTTTGGAGATCATGTTGATTACAGATTTGAAATATGGGTGGTTTTATAAGCTCAGAGATTCGATCATGGCAGAACAACTAACTGTAACCCTAATTAAGTACTCCCTGATAAATAATAGATTATGCTCAGCTAACCCGTTGGCATCAGACACAATCCTGAAATCTGCAAAAGCACATGATCATGCTTCTTTCCACTAGTGAATTGCTAGGTCGAATTTAGCCTCCATACTGGTACTAGTGAATTACTCCTTACATGCATCTGATCATGTATTGCTTCATTAGAAAGGTATAATTAATATATTGTATGCTGTTCAGATGTTAGAACAGAAACACATGAATTAAACCATCTTTCTGTTTGCTGTTGTGAAAGTTGCATTTGTTTCTCATAATGGTTTTGATCTTTAGAGTTAAAACTGGATGCCCAAAAAAGGCTACAAATTAACCTACCCTAGCTAAGAACATGATGCATTCGACTTTTCTTGAAATCATAGTGTATCATTTTGTGCCATATGATTTAATAATATTGAATGTAGATTTGCAGACTCATCCAAGGAAAAAGTACCATATTCTTTTGCAGGGTCAAACAACAGGTCGATCGACAGAAGAAAACGGCCGGGGAAGTAGGCGGGTTACAGAAAAACAAATATTTAGATCAAGTCTCATCAGCTGCGGGACATCATGATGATGATGATCATGATTAATTCTCTCATTTGAAAAGAGTTAATGTATGTAATTAAGAGTCTAATTCTGAATAATCTTGTGATTGCAAGGCTAGCTAGTCTCGAGAAACATACACCACCTTTAAAAGATCTTATATTGCAATATTATTGTAGACATTTTAAAAAAGTTGGCAACACTACATGACATGACGCGCCTANAAAAAAAAAAAGAGGCTCTGAAATCCGGCCAACCGAATGTGCATGGCAAAAATATTCAAGAGATTAATTTAGTCGTGAATTGTAAATTAACTAATTTGTGGGTTAAAGCGAAATATTCTAAGACATATATATAATAATTAACCAAATGCATACTCTTAATTTGACCTCTACTTACAGCTTTCTAAATAGGACTTGAATATGGAAAACTAAAAAAATAAAAAGTCTCTTCGTATATTTCTTCAGATTCTCACATGAGTACTTATATACGTACAAAACATTAATTATTAAGGATTAAAGTTCGCTTATGTCTTACTTCTTTTAATTAAAGCGATCTATATTTCTCAAGAATATATAAATATAAACTATGAATATATAGTTTATGAAACAGCTTCGAACAACATATAATTATATATATTACGTACCGGTACCCTATCATATAATATATCTCTCGAATGAACTCGGCTAAAGTTAAGCAATATTCCAGCTATATATACTAGACAGATCTGGGAAATTTATATATAGTTCGAATATTGATCATGAGATCAAATTCTGTGTGCCATCCTATATAGCATAAACATATGATAGGGGAAGCATATAAATATATATATATATATATACACACACACATGATGATTACGTACCGGTACCTTTTATTCTAAATTAATCTATTTACCCTTCCATATATAATAGGTGCCATGCATATGAATAACGATCGATCTCCCTTATTCAAAAGACTAGAAATATTACCACTTTAATTAATTAGTAGTAAGGACTACTGGCGCCTCTATATATTAGGATTAAGATCAAGAATCTTTTTCAAGAGCAGTACATATACATATATATATATATATACGTGCACGTGCTACCGTACGTACGTGGGGTTTAGGAGCGTCTACGTGATCAGCACTAACTCGATCGTCTTTTCATCAACGTACGTAAGCTCATGATGCATGTTGGAATATTTTCATCATATTAATTCATGTATAATTTTGTTTAATTTTCATGAGTATGCAACTCAATTATAACAAATATGCGGTATATATATGAATGATAAGTAGAACAACTCAATTACTTTAATAAGAATAAAATAACAAAAATTAAAAATTAAAATTAAAATATATAAAATGTGTTGTGTGGAATGATCATGAGTAGCATCCCTTGAAGTAAATCCGCGTAGAAACCATATATCAACCGTATTTGAACGATGCAAAACTTCAAATCGATGCGAAAAGATTGAATTCGTATAGAAACTGTTTATTGGAAAGCTAATTTATTTTTGAATGCTAAGAAACGTCATATTTTGTTCATGAGTATTACTAGCTAGCTAGGAATTGGCATGCTAACTATTTCTAGGAAGTTTGGACGTTGTAATTTCATTAGATTATAAATACAAACCTGAAGAAATTGTTTACCTTAGTTAGTAAATGTAAATGGAATCATAATACAATCACATTTCCTAAAACCCATTAATAAAATAATCATTGTTTACATTTTAAGGAGTTTTTTCTTCGATATTTATAAACATGAACAACTAACTGTATATATATGAGTGAGAGAGGCAGAATCCACTACATTCATATATACCACGAAAGAGATATATGTCCCTGACCTAGTTCGAACTTTAATATATAAGACAACTTA
This sequence comes from Pterocarya stenoptera, assembly GCA_003123785.1. Taxonomy (NCBI): domain Eukaryota; kingdom Viridiplantae; phylum Streptophyta; class Magnoliopsida; order Fagales; family Juglandaceae; genus Pterocarya; species Pterocarya stenoptera. Next base: position 12,289 of record QEOT01121824.1, on the reverse strand, counting down.
GACAAGGACAATGGAGGAACCAGTAGTTGACTAGGTTGTCATCTTTGATCATGAGACTAGATCGTTTGAAGGGTGATTTTCTCATTTAATGCTAGACAAAAATCAAGCTAAAAACTGAAACTAGTTCAAAATCAAGAGGATATTACAGTTAGAATCAAATGCATTGGACGACATTCAGGCCTAGTGCAGCTGCCCAATTAAGTTACATGATAGAGAAAAGAAAGGGGAAAAAATGTCCCAGATAACAGGACATCACATAACTCTTTTAACAAATTCATCTGTGGGAGATTTTCGGATGCCATTATCAGCTAGAACAATTATGTACTTCGTCGCAACTGTCAATTCGAGATGTTACACATGCTTCCCAGGCAAAGCTGTCCCTCACATGGCTAGGCTGTTAACTGTATAAATCTGCAACAAAATTCAGAACCGAAACTGATCACATATAGGAAATGAAAACATGTATGTAAGACTACTAGCAGGCACAATGAAGACTCTAGGAGTAACTTGTTTCTTTACACTGTATACGCCCTATATAGGCTTCTTATTCAATAGTACCAAATCAATCCAGAAATGCTGACGAGTAACCCAACGGAAACCAGTAACATCTCTCAGAAACCTGTGGTTATGTTTTTCAATTGTCATTTTCATATGTGAAATGAATATATACTGGCATGAACACACCATGATCTTCCAGTGCATTGCTAAATATCCAGGAAAGGGACGCCCAATATAAAGCAATTATATTGGTTATCATTGTCTAAATCTGTCACCTTGGTTAACAGAGCAGATGAACTAAACAAGGAGTACCCCAAGACAGGATTTAAGTTTATCCATTTTGGAAATTGTTCATGCTATTCCAAATAACAGGAAGTTGTTCATGCTAAGAATTTCATGTTGTGCGTGGTACATGTCAAGCCACTTGAGCTATCTAACATCAACATGGTAAGATAACTAGAGGCAACTATTTCTTTAATTTGATCAAAGTTCTTTTAGTCCTAGAATAATTCAATGGATAAAAATATCCTGCATGAGAATTAAACTATTTTTTAACATCCATGTAAAAATCAAGAAAGATGGGGAAAGTGCCTTAGATAATTTTTTTATGCTAAAAACTGTTTCACTTCCTATTACTCAATTGGCATTGAAAGCAACAGTTTCAACTCTTTCTAGTGCTCAACAAGCATTTAAAGTATGTGAGTGCATTTTGAATGGCCATAACAACGTCAATGATGCTTAAGTGAGGTTTTCCATGCAATGAAACATCGCTAACAGCCGAATGTATTTGAGAGAACCAAACTGTAAAGCAAATATCATTACAAGCTATTATCTATCTCCAGACAGTCAGTAACATACCTGCTTTACTTAATGTGAAACCTATCAACATTCAACCATATAAATAAAATCATGATGTTACCAATTTCACCCCAGAATACAAATCAATAGAATATGAAAAGCAGTCAATAATACTTGGAACATATAAAAAAGTGGGGAGAGAAAAAAGGGAGAGTATGTACCTATTCATAAACTCCTAGTCCAAAATATACTTTTTTTTTTTATAGGTAATAAGAGATTTTATTTCAAGTAAAAAGGCATAGCTCAAGTACACAGGAAGTATATATGAGAATACACCTAAATACAAACTAGAGCAAATTAAGAGAGAACACTACAAATATTCATGTCCTTCACTATATTGCACACCCAAAAATTTAAAGTACTAAAGAAAAAATCCCTAAATCCCTAGTCCAAAATATACTGGCATTATTAAAAAATTAACATTGAGATAACAGAATTCACCACAAACTGCACAGACAAATTCAATATTCTGTGTTAAAAAATCTAGTTAAATTGATTGGACTTGCACCTTGGTCACCACAGAAATGGGAGTTCATTCATGTCCTCAGAATATTGCCATTCCAACTAACAGAGATAGGCAACTTTCCCATCCAGATGGGAGAGTTATGAGCACAATTTTTTTTAGTGCATGCCAAACAAACTGGTTATTGTTTCCATATATCACCAAGATGCCACCAAGGGGAAATAGCATTTGCTAGGCCCACTGTGAAAGGCAACAGACAGGTTTGAGACAAAGTTACAGCCCAACCTAAGGTCACTAACCTAAGGTCAATGCAAAAAACAAAACGAAAGAAAAAAAACGAAAGAAAGAAAGTAGACAACTCAAGTTTAGACATTACATCTTAAAACGCACCTCCAACCTTGTTAGCAAAACCAATCCCCTATCCCAGTAGAAGGAAGGTTAATTGCTAACCCACTTAAATTGTCTACTTTGTATGAAGTACAACTAGAAGAACAATAACAGCATAATAGTGAAAATTACTGACCCCAAACCTGCTGTTAATTTAATACATTAGCCCTGGCCCTAATCAACTGAATCTCAAATATCTGAGAACAGGGCAAGCTACTTGATTGACTCGAAAAAATACAAAATGCATTGTCTATGACAATCTCCTAACCAATCAGCATCCTGATTCCTGGATGTTTCTCACATACCTCTGAATTTTGGAACTTAGTGACCCCACCCAACCTTGTGCATAGACATAGACACTAAAACCTTTATTTGCACTCCTGCGCAAAAAACCACGTACGACTGTGATGCATGTTCAACACGGACTAACCAACTGTATTAAAACAGGTAAGAAGAGTACAACTTACAAAATCTGGCAGATGAATATTCATTTCATAATTCTCAGAGGAAGCTGAAATCTCCGAGAATAACCTCATACACATTGGGTCACCATCTCTTTCTGCAGTCCATTTTAACTAATTTGAATTCATAAAAAGCTTGACCCAACACTTGGGTATTAACTAGTTTCAATAAATTTTTATATTACAAAAAAAAAAAAAAAATACTCCCAACACTTGGGTATCGCTCCCTCCAAGGGATTCAGAGATTTGCAATTCAAAAGATCCTACATAACTCGAACTGTGAGTCTTTTGTGCCATTACTAAAAGCAGAATGTACTTGTTGACAGTTCTTATCAACCATATCTTACAATACCAAAACGTTCAACAAAAAGATCACTACAAGAAAAATGAGTTTTTGCGATCAATTTGTTGCAACTAACAGACTATTTGCAACCAATTCAATCTGTTGGTTGCAATAAATTGGTCACAAAAGCCTCTCTTTTTTTGTAATGGATTCAATAACCGTGCTCACTAAGTTATGGAATGCTTGACTGAAGAAAGAAGGGTGGCACTCTTCTTTGAAAAAAGGAGTTGCTTACCTTACCACACCAACCACCTTAGTGCTTGAACTTCTCCTTTCGAGTTTATAATTATCAAAATATTTTATTCAATAGAAATAAAAAAAAAGAATAATTTTTTCCAGTGCTTTTCAAAACCCTGATTTTATTGTATATTTTTTTTATACAAATGATTGGACCATGCACATCTCCATCCTTTTTTATAGGGTAAATGTTATTGATACTTAATACGAAAACAGTGTGTTACCCAGTATGAAGTATACAAGAGATCAACCTAACTAGAAAAAAGAAAAGCGCTAGAAATTCATGAATCTACATCTTGTCCAGGCAATTCCACATTCGATTTAACACCATCATTTCAAGCCTCCAGAAGTAGACTCATTCTCAAAGCATAAATCCAGGACCAACTTGCCAACCTATAAAAGACATTTAATTGAAAGAATCCCTCCTTAACAAACTGAGAACAACTGACCAAACAGTCAGATGCCATAGAATTCTGAAAACAAGCAAAACTAATATGAAACATGCATGCAGTAGGCACCTCTTATGCTTCATGGCCCAAAAGCCCATCACTAATTCTCAAAACATGGTCCGTGCCTCAAGAATACCCTATCATGGGGGTTCTGGAACCTCAAAGACACAAATGAAATTCAAACCAAGACCTTTGACGCCCAAAATGGTAGAACAATTGATAAAAGAGAATGCCAACTTCACAATTGGCTTCATTATTATTTTCTGTTTCAAGTGCAGTGACCTTACAGTTAACTTCTTTCATAGAATTAATAAATAATGAGCACCTTTTCATTCAAACTAGCAAAGCGAGAAATAAAAGGAAAAAGGAAAACGTCCGCTTTCACAGTAAAAATTTATAAACGCCATGTCATTGCAATTGTCACTTTAGAGCATTTAAAAACAGCCTAAGATGACTCTTTTTCACCAACAAACAATCAAGGGGACAGTTCCCTAAAACCTTTAAGATGTAAAGCTTCCTCAAAACATTCGAGTCATCAAGTTTCACCAGTCGATGAGTTTTGACAACATACATAATCTTGAATACTGGATTGTGCTAACGATTTACTACTGTTCCTTTATAAATCCATATCTATATTCACCCAAATCCAAAATCTATGAAGTAGAACGAAAAGAAATCGTAGAGAGATGATAAATTTCCCGCACCGTTGGATCTAGAACGCTTGCCACGCTTGATTTTCTCGAGCTGAACCTGCGTGTCCATGAACATATTCATCCTCTGCACCTCCAAGTCCTTAGCGAACTGCATCCTTTGCTTCTCCAACTCAACCATCTGCATCAACTTTTCCCTCTCCACCCTCTCGTACACCTCTCCGAATGTCTCTATCGCCCTCGCCAGCCTCCTCATCCCCTCTCTCTCCTCCACCTCCTCGCTCTCCCTCTCCTCCTCATCCTCATCCTCATCCTCCACGTCATCTTCAGCCGAAGCAGCAGCCGCAGCCGCCATCGCCGAGTAGTTCCTCCTGAAAAACCCCTCGTCCATCGCCGAAGCCGTCCTCTTCTGCGGCAACACCACCAGCGCAGTAGATGGTGACGGCGCCGTTTTCTTGTTGTAGAGAGGGACAGCCACCGGCGGAGAAGGCGACAAGGACGGGGACGGTTGCGGAGGCGGTTTTTTGACGGAGACGTTGGATCCGATGAGAGCGTCGAGGCGTTCGAAGAAAGGCCAAGAAGAGGGGAGGTTTCCGTCGGAGGAAGAAACCCTAGCCTTCTCGATCTTGTACTTCTTCTTGATGGTGTCAATCCGGTTTTTGCACTGGACGTCAGTACGGTGGGTTTTCTTGGTGTGGCCGTGGAGGGCATTGACGGCGTCGGCCACGTCCTGCCAGTCCTTCTGACGGAGGTTCCCCCGGTTAAGCTCGAGGTAACGGCGGCCCCAGGCGTCAATCAGAGTGGAGGTGGCGTCCTCGCTCCAGCAGTCCTCTCGGACCGGCAAGGGGCGGGAGTGAACAGCGGCAGGTGGGGTCGTCGAAGGAGGCGAGAGGGTTTCTGTAAGGTCACCCATCGGGAGCCAGGTGGTGGTGGTGACTATAGTTTCGGGTGGGAACGGGGGATGGTTGGTTTAAGGGGTTAAAGGAGAAATGAGGGCAAAGCAAAGAAACAAAAATCAGGGTGGGGGTAATGGTCGGTGAGTAAGCGGCGATGAAGTGCCGGGCGCATGAGCCGTAAGACTTGGGGTTCATACGGTACGGTCGAGCCGTTGAGGGGTCGCCGGGGACGGGCGCGTGGGGTGAGAGGATCGACCATTTGGGCTATCGGCTTTGGGCCGATGTAATTGCGATGGAATCGGCTCGGCTCGGTCCGGTCCCGTCGAGCTGGCAAGAAGGTTGAATTGAGTTCCAAACTGAGGTTTGTAACTTATGTACCTTGCATTAGTTGGTTCACGTGGGCCTCGCTCTCTCTCTCGGCTGTTGTGTTGGGATGGTAGTTACTATTAGTGGAGCCGCAGATGCTACCCACGAGGCAATATTATCCAGTGTCTGCCACTCCTGTGTGGACCAGACGGTCAACTTCTCCTGCTCTTTCTGCTTTCCGATTCCTCCCTCTCCTCTTTTCTTCCCTTTTCTTTTCTTTCCTCAAACGAATCACGTTGAGATTGAATTTTTAGCTGTATTTTATTATAGATAACTGCTACATATAAAAAAAAAATTACATAAAAATAAATTTATAAATTGATATATGTAATTTTTTTAAATCTATTAAATTTATTTTACAATAAAAATAATTTTACAATCTGATATACTATATCAAACTTAAGCAGTTTGTAAATTTTATGTAATCCCTCTATTTATCATAATTCAATTCAGTTTGATAATATTGAATTTTAGCACACCCAATTGTAATAAAATATGATACAATATTTAGATGTTTATAAACTGAATGAATATTTTGATTTAGGTTTTGTTAATGTTGTGTTTCGTATACCTTTAAGTCAGGCTTTGACAATTCAAATATTTTGAAATGGGCCTGCAAAAGATAAGAGAGAAGGTAACTAAGAGATGGCGGTCTTGGAGCTAGTGAGTCTCCAATGTCAAAGTTAGTAGGTATTCTTGAAGTTTGTAAATAAGTGCAAGAGTTTAGTAATCAGATAGAGTATTCTCATACCTGAGATATGTTATTTATACTATAAGCCTGGGAGACAGATTGTGTCTGCTCCCATAGAGTCCGCGTCCTTCGTATTGTTCCATATAGCGTGGCTCTGCGACAGTATCATTAATGTAACATGTAGCTCAGGTAGTAATGCCATTAATGTGACATTGTTTTCCAATTTTCTTCTCCCAGACAGTATCCTTAGTGATTCGTTGATATCTTTCCTGTCAGAAGATCAAAGGTTCCCAGCACATTATGCCTACTACGCGGACAAGCACTTAAAAGCTGAATACTACTCGATGGGCCTTCAGATTAACAAGTCTCATCCATTGCAACACCCTCTCTCCTTCAGGTTGCGTCCAGAGGACCCTTCTCATGGGCTGAGTCTAGAGACTTTGTTTATTTTGGATTGGGCCCTTAGTCTTAATTACCTTAGCTTTCATTCACAGACCCGCTGGGTTTAGAAGGGAGGAAAATCCCCTTACAAGTTCGATACACAGTTTATTTCATCTTATTTTATCTCAATATTTAAATACTATTCAAACATAAACATATTTTAATTTCTATTTCATACTTTTTTATCTAATCATTATAATTTTCTCAAATTTTCATATAAAATACAAGAAATTATTCAACTTTTTTAAATCACAAGACAAACATTATATTAAAAAATTATATTCTAACAATATTTTAACTTTATAATATTTTATTCAATGTTTTCTCTCTCATTTTTCAAAATCCAATAAAAATTTTAATTCAAACAATTTTACTACTATTCACAAATTATCTTACTATTATTCACAAATTTCTCATTTTATCTCATCTGACTATTCAAAAGAGGTCTTAGTGTCCGTTTGGCAATACAATTGTTTTCAAGTATTCTCAGATATTTCCTTCTCAAACATCATTTAAACTCAAAAAATTTTCGAATTCAAATCTACAATTTTTTCATCTAATCATTACAACTTTCCTAAACTCTTAAACCAAACATAAAAAATAATGCTATTTTTCTAAATTTTAAAAATATATATATTAAAAATTATATTCAAACAAAAATTTAAATTTATAATATTCTTATTTTTTTTCTCATTTTTAAAATCTAATAAAGTATTTTAAATCAAATTATTTCACTATTATTTAGAGATATATTAAATATCGAAATGAATCTCTCTTTGGTGGCCTAGCCAACTACAATATTTGTTAAAAAAAAATTTAAAAATTCTATAATAATATCTCTCTTATATCTATTTCTCCAATATTTAGGAGGAATAGTTATTTCTTATTTGGAAAATATTTTAGATAAAAATGGATAATACAAAAGTAAATTCACGAATTGATCATGTGGTACGTTAGATCGTAAAGTTATTTTTATTGTAAAGTAGATCTAACGGATCCCATAAAACTATATCAGTTTGTGAATTTATTTTGTATAAGCTCTTTATATATGTAGTAATTCTCTTCTTATCTTGGAGAACGACTATTGGAAGGAATAGTTATTCCTTATTTTAGAGAAGGTCTATTATAATGGCCATTCCTTTTTAATAAAAATGCAACCAAACAAAATAATAATTATTTTCGACATAACTAGAGAACTACATTTTCATTGCTTTCAATGAATCAAATCCAAATATAAACCCAATATATAATTTTGTTTGATCATTCTTTTTATTACCGCATAAGAAATTGGGTTATAATTATAAATTAATGAGATTATCGAACATGTATAACTTCTCTATATATGGTTTAGAATTGGCATTTTGCCGTGGATGTGGTTTTTTAAATTACTTAAATAAAAAGAAGTCTGTGGAAAAAAAATCATATAATTTATGAGAAATGTTATTTGTAATCATAGGATGTGTTAGTCTTGTGTATTTCTTTTAAAAAAATGAATATATCTGAGACTCGCATGAATGTTTTTTTTTATAATAATAAACTTCAATTTAAAAAAAAAAGAAGACTTATATCCAAATTATTCAAGATCTAATAATAGAGTTTTATCCAAACTCAAATCTACGTAGATTGCTTGTCGCTATCAGTAAAAGACATGATGGTAAAAAGGGGAAGCGACAACGACCAAACTCGATCGATGCAAAGGCCAAAGTAAAAGGCACCACCTGATCAATGATTGCGACTTCAGAAACTCTTTGAAACGGCAATTCTGTTCTCACGCAGTTAACGACCACAAGTAAAATGCTGACACATTAGCAACCCACACAAAAGTTACATGAGCGCATCACATGTTACACTACTTCTATATGCAGTCGCCGAATGCAAACGACGTGTAAATGCCACGTCATTAAAAAAAAAAGTTGTCAAAAACAAAAGAAAACAAAAACAGAACAAAATTCCCGCTTTGGTAGTCGACCAAAAATCTTGGGTTTGGGCGGTGTTTTTCCTTCTTCAGATCATAAGCGTGGGTGAGCTTCGGCGTGGGTTATCTTCGTTGTGTGGGTGAGCTTCGGCATGGGTTATCTTCGTCGTGTAGGTGATCTCCGTCATGGGTGAGCTCCATCGCGGGTGAGCTTCGGTGTGGGTTACCTTCGTTGTGTGGGTGATCTTCATCGTGGGTGATCTTCGGCGGGTGGGTCTTTGTCGTATGTCTTCCTGGACCTCCGACTTACAAACTGAAGCTGTTTGATTGTAGGAGTGAGAGCTGTGAGCTTCAACTCTCTCTCGAAAGCTCTGGGATTTCATGGTCTTCAAGTCTTCAAATCTTCAAGTGGAGCTGTGAGCTGAACTAGGCATTTTACGGTGGATTTCAAGTAGAACGGGTACAATGGTAAAGCATTTTTCATTCCTGTTACCATTCTCACAATTTTCATGTTGGAGCTATGCTTTGATCAGATGATGTTTTGTTGGTAGCGTAATGAATAACTTTTGTGGAAGTTTAAAGAGCAGTATAAAAAACTATAGTGTTGGAGAATGATAAAGGTAGAAGAACACTAAGTATTTGATAGAATGCTTCAGAGGGAAATATGAATGAATATTAGATAGCCGGTTCCATTGATTTCAGATGTATAGTCTAGCAGTATTTATAGGCAAATTGCAAAACTTATATAGACCATTAACTTCAACAAGGATGAAAGAACTCATATAGATCATAATAATTCGATTGAACTTACCTTATTTGGCGTGAAAGTTGGTAGAGTCCCGTCCTTGCCATTGCAAAACTTACATTGAAAAGGTTATAATTCTTCTGCAAATTGATATCAAATCTAATTGAGAATTAGAATTATGCACAAGCTTCGACCCCATAAAAATTTCATTGAGAAATATCAAGAAGTGAGCAAAAGCTGAATATGAACCCATATTATTTTTTATGAATAAGAATATTCTTCATTAACTACAGAGGAATTAGAACAACATAAAGTGTTTTTACCTCTTTGTTTTTGAACACCGTGTACAGGGAATTAGAAAAGGGGACGAACACCCATCTTCGCTAATAGCATCTAGCTCAAACATTCCAACCTCAGTATGTTATCTCTTATTTCAAAAACTTATTTCAATGGGTCTGCTAAATGTTTCTCATCATAATTCTCATTATTATTTTTATGTAAGGACATCCCTCAAACGGCTCTAGCAAACTTTTCAAATCACATGCACGGTTATTATGGACCAATGCTTACATGGTCACCAGCTTTTCTACCATATCTAGATGGTAGCCAAGATCCCAGTAACATTCAGGTGGTTTTTAACGTCATTCTTGTCTGTTATGTAAGTGAGGGGTTTTTTAGAGTTTAATTGCTCTCAATTTATTTTTTGTTTTAAGCAGAATGCTAATTACCCATTTCAATATGGGGTGGGATCACCGATTCCTAACATCGCTACAAGCTCTTCAACAAGCGTGATGGGTTGTTCAGAGGATAGATCCGATTGTAGGAAAATTGAAGTGCCATGTACAAACTCAATGTTTGATGAAGAAAGTAAAAAGGATAGATGAGATTCAATAGTAAACGACGATGTAACTACTGGGTCACCACACTTAGTGCAATTGGATGGTGATGATATAATTGAGGAGCCTAAATCGGGGATGGAGTTCAATTCTTTTGAAACTTTATATAGCTATTATAAGGATTATGTAAAGAAATGCGGGTTTGGGGTGATGACATAAAGAAGTGAGAGGGGAGATGATCAAAGTATCAGATATGTCACTCTTGGTTGTATTCGTGGAGGGAAGGCCAGGATTAAGAGTACGAACGTCGCCAAGCCACATCCGACTGGAAAGACGGACTGCAAGGCAATGATTAATGCCTTTAAAGTTGAGGGCAAGATGCAGTTAACAACAATAAATAATACACATAATCACGGACTCAGTCCAAAGAAATCACGCTTTTTTTGATGCAACAAAAAAGTGAGTGAAACCATAAAAAGAGTTCTAGATACTAACAATTTGGTTGGTGTCTGGATGAATAAGAGTTTCAGATCGCTTGTTCTTGGTGCAGGTGGCTTCGAGAACCTCCTATTTTTGAAAAATGATTGTCACAATTATATTGACAAGGCACTTCATCTACGACTTAGTGCAGGTGGTGCTGGATCACTTCGAGATATGTTTTGAGGATGCAGTACAAGAATAATAGTTTTTTTGCATTGATGGACTTAGTATGAGTGATACTCGCCCCTTATGGGGCAGGGCCACCCCTCCCTCGCCCCTGCCCCCGCATATGCAGGGGTGGGGAATTTTGCCCTATACCCCGCCCCCGTCCATGCGGGGGTGGGGTATCCCGTCTGATGGGCGCGGTGCGGGGGTGGACCTCCATCCGCCCGCACCCTCGCGCCCTACTACTTTGCCTTCTGCCCAGTGTAGTTTTCTAGGCCCTAAATGGCCCAGAATCGGTTTTTGAGCCACTTTGGGCCCATAATCCGTTTTTGGGTCATTTTGAGCCTAAAATTTAACGTAACATTTATGTATATATATTTCATCTTAATTAATTATAACTTAATCTCTTGTAAAGATTAATTAATGGATGATGATTTTGTTATAATATTTATAACTAATAAGTTGGACCTTCTTAGATATTATAAAATTGTTTATTGGATTTTTGAAATATTGTAAATTTTGTTACTGAATATTGTTTAGGGTTTTGAAATACCCTAAATCAATTAACATCCAAGCTATAGCATATATATTGGAAAAAGTAAGATCAAACATCAATGATCATTGATTCATTGTGATTAAAGATTCAAACATCAAACAATTTTTTTTTTTAATCCAACAAACATTCAGCAATTAACAGTGCAGGCCAACTAATCTCTCCCCTTGTAAATTGTAAAATTTTTTTTTTTCAAAGAAAGTTTGAATTTTATTGCAAATAGGTATTAAAGATAGATTTAATTTAGGGCTCCAATCTGAAACCCTAAATTAATTTAGGAGTTTTAATCTTTGAAACCCTTAAATTAATCCAATCCGAATTAATTAGACACAAATTAACTCATCATTCACATACATTATATAATGCAAACAAAAAAAATCTTAAAAAACACACGGACGGGACACTGGATAGATTCATCAATGATCAACCATAAAAAATTCAAACCACATACACAATCAAGTCTCCAGAGCACATAATTCACAAAATCCCATCCTCGATCTCCGGTTAAATCCCACTCTTCTTCCAATCTCCATTCCATAACATATAAATCACAAAAAATTAAATTTTAAATTTAAGGTTTCTTACCTTTGGTGACAGAGATGAAGATAGAGTCACGGGTTATGGTAATGGCGATGATGACGGTGACGGCGACGGCAAAGAGGGACCACGGCGAAGGATTCACAAAGAGAGAGACCAAGAGTCGAGAGAGAGAGAAAGGATTTTGGAACTGGAAGTCGAAGGGCTCATGTAGGGGGGGTTTGGGATAATTAACCCCAGGCATGAAACGACACTGTTTCATGCTTGGGAGGGTTAATAAAACTAAACGTAGGCATGAAACGGCGTGGAAGGGTTAAT
>QEOT01121823.1:0-10379 GCA_003123785.1 Pterocarya stenoptera | reverse complement strand
GGGGGGGGGGGGGGGGGTTAGGACATGCAACATCAGGTGTTTGGCCACGTGCACCACTAATTCCTGATATTCTTGGGGGCTTGTCTGATAAGACTACAGAGCGAATTTATTAAGCGTCACATCAAGAAAAAAGGGTGCAGAGTTCTCATTCTGTTATGTGACACTGCAGGTCAAGAAACTAAATAACTAAACTTGAGACTAGACATGCAATCATTTCAAGGGATTAAATTTAAATTTTGGGGATATTTTTTGGGACCGAATATACACTTTAGCAATGAAAAAGTAATTATAGCTTCATGCATATTGTTTGTTTTTTCTCTGTAATTGTTACATTGATGTCTACTGAGTATTCTTTTATGGTTTATTTACTGCATCTTATGTTTGAGCTTTCTTGAGGTTGTATTTGGTCGTGGGTTTTTTTTTTTTTTTTTGAGTAAGTTAAGCATCTCACTCTATGCATAATCAGGCACTCAAGAATACTTTGAACCATGAATTATTCTGAGGAACTATTCAATGCAAGATAAGCTAGACCCCAAAATTTAGATGGCACTAGGGATTTCTTTTGCTTTGCTTTATTTCTTTTTCTACTTCTTTCTTTAGGTATATGTCTAGGGTTTTAGGTTCTGACTCCATATAGAGGCTAGTGTTAACGGTTATTTTGTCATAACCTTGTTATTAAGTTTGTTTTAGAGTTATTTTGATAAAAGGAGAGTTTCTGCTTTGTTTCTCTTCTTTGGGCTGTGATGTGTTCTTTGCCTCCTAGAAGTACCGCTCTTTTTGCAATAGGACCTCTAAACTGTCAACGTTGCCACTTAGCCCCTGAATTTAAAACTTACATCGTAATTTACACCCTTCACTTAGATCTTTCCACTTCATCTATGTTCATGGTCGGATTTTACAAGGGTCAAATTTCAGCCTATGTTTCAAATTGTGAGACAGGTAATGGCTTTTGTGGTTTTAATATCATATTGCAAAAGCAATGGCATTTTTTCTGGAGGGGAGGAGAGATGGGAAGGGTAAAGCGTAGTCTCCCCTTTCCTTTCTCTCGTTTTCACTGCTTCATTTTCTTTTTTTTCTCCCCATAGTTGCTCTCATACTGTCATGTTTAGCATTAAAAAATGAAAGGAAAAAAGGATGCAAAAATGAAATGTATATGCTTAGAATAATTTATGGAGAGGAGGAGAGGCAAATGTGTGCTAGAAAATTTAAATATACAGGATTTTCCATTGTTTTGGGTTGGGGAGCACTGCACAAGAGGGTGTCTGAGCTGATGGTTGAAGTAGCTATAGACCAAGGGTCAAGTCTGACTATTGGCTTGTCTGATTCGAATTGATCTGAATAAAAAAATTATGAAGTTGCTAATCCAGTTTAGAGTGTTCCTAGACAGGCAATTCTGTTCAAGATTGATCAGAAGGCAGCATTCCTTCAACTTGTCTTCTTATAACCATATATTATTTTCTAACTGTTTGTGTTTCTTTATCCTCCAGGAACCTTTCCTTTCTAGAAACTTGAACATTTGTATCCGTCAACCAGATGGATCTTACTCAGCCGATTCTTTGGAGATCCCAAAGGGAAATGTGGAAAAGAAGCTAGAGAAAGACTTAACAATGTAAGGAAATCTTTATTCTCAGCCTTTAGAAATGGAGTTGGGAGCTTCTAAGTGTTGCATAGTCGTTATTGGTCTGTAAAGGTGAAGAGGACAAAGTAACATGTATATAACTGCTTATACGATTGCATTGTCCCCTCTGGGGATGGATGCTTGAGAAATATCTCATGAAGAAGTATAGAAGGAAAAGAGACAGCATTGTGTGTATATAAAGAAAGCTACGGATTACTAATTGACAAGGGGGGAAGAATAAAAGTGAAGTATTGCTGAATTGTGAAGTCTATCTGCAGCAATATGCATCACTCGTCGGTTTGGGCAGGCTCTCCTTCCTGGTTTTCCTTTCCGTCTTCCCTTTGGTTTTGTTTTTTTCCTGCCATTTTGAAAATATGATTTACATATTCATGGGTAGATGTCTATAGAACATGGGGCTGTTAAAAACTGTACAGATTGGAGACGAACACAATATCCTGTTCACGCGTTGTACAGTGTTGACGAAATGTGCCGTACGAAAATGTGTATCCGATAAAATATATGCTTGGTGCATGTGTTATTACTCTCTCTCTCTCTCTCTCTCTCACACACACACACACGCACACCTTTTGGATTGATCTTTGTTATGTTATCTGAAGTGGGTGATCATGGTCAAAATTTTCTAGGTTTCTTACGTTGTTTAGGCCCAAAAGGAGATGTCATGATTGACCAATACAAAAGATTCTTGGAATTTACGTTGTAGGAATGCATCGAGTAAAATCGTCAAAGATGCCCAATTTTGTGTGGAATAAAATTCTTCGATACATTAACATCATGTTGTTACTTACCTCCAGAGTAATTGCGACAAACGATAAAGCGTGTGGAGTCATCAATATCAATTGTTTTACTAATATATATCTGGATTTTATTGGGTTCCTAGGTTGAAGTTTTTTTTTTTTTTTTTTTTTAAGTTTTTAAGAAAGTCAAGGCCACATGTCCTAGTAGCCCCTACCACAAGTTTATTGATAAAGCCATTGCTTATAGCGGATGAATATCGTGATAACAAGCAAGATACGTGGTAATAAGCAGGATACATGGGATTCACATATAAGCATAAAAAACTATCCCATATAAGCATAAAACAACTTCCTAGGTTGAAGTTGTTTGTTGGTCTGATAAGAAAATGTGTTGGAATTGATGGGTACATTTGTTTTATTTTTAATGTAAAATGAGGAAGATTTGAAAAATGGATTTTCTACTATTTGAGGTAGTTCAAAGTTCTTATACTCTATCTATATTTAGCATAAACATATCTATTGTGCTTAGATATAAGTTTATTTCACCTTTGGTCAATACGTGGTAGGTGTGACGTCCCCAAATTCCTCTTGGGATCAAATGGACATTTGAAGCGTCGGAACATGTAACACAAGGTTACCTGCTCTTGTTTATGACAATTAAAGATGCAATGTTCCTAACATGCATATAGCATTATGCAGTATTTACAGTGGATAATTTTTTTTTTCTTTAGTAATACTATGCACCAAACTGAAAATATCTCAAATAATACTTCTACAAAAGGACATACTAAACAATTGAGATCATAACGTTAGTCCAAAATAACTATAATCAAAAGAGTACTAGAAATGTAACTCCATAGTACAAGTAGTAATTTAAATTAACTATTATATTAACATTGACGCTACACCGTCGCTCAATCGACCGTGTCCATTTAGTTGAATCTCGGTTCTCCTTCAAGTCCTGTAACAAGATCTACCATTCGGGGAGATGGTAGTTGGGGACTATCACAATGAGATTTGATTATAAATCTCAGCAAGTTAGCAGAAAACCTTAACACAGATTAATGATGCATGCATAGCAGTAAAAATATAAATGCAAAATCAAAGTCATAAGCAATCAAAGCATAACTTGACATACAACATAACATAACCAACATAATTTAAGCTAAAATGTGAACTGAACTTGACCTGCTTAAACTGAACTGAACTTAAATTAAGACTTAACTTGACATGAACTTGATTTAAGACTTGAATTAATATGAACTTGATCTGAGACTTGACTTAGCATGATGATTACAGTACGGCAAATTTTACTCCTTCACCATAGTACTCGACAGTGCATAGCCTTGACTGCAGTACTAGACAGGGCGTATCATCCTTGACTGTAGTATAATTTAACTGTAATACGTCAAATTATACTCCTTCACCGTAGTACTCGGCAACGCATAAGTATTGACCATAATACCAAGCAGTGCATATCATCCTTGACCACAGTACAACTTAACTGATAACATGAACTTAACTTGAATATAACATGACTTGAAATCTGATATGAACATGAATTACATGAATAACTTGACATGACTGTTCTCAAGAGACACAAACTGTATTCGAGACGAAAAGTGACTGGAATATGAAAGACAGAAGTCTTGACGTAACACAACATGACTTGAACATAACTCAAAATATATGACTTACTTGAGATAAAAACATTTTGTAATATGACATAACATGTAACAGACAATATTTCATAACATGTAACAGATAACATATTTAACATGGCATGCTTGCAACAATGAATATTTCATAACAAACAGATGGCATACTTAACTTAACATGACATACTTGCAATGTAAAGCAATGTATAGCAATACGTGACAATATCTTGTGTAACAGATGAATAATTCATGATAGAATAAATTCTGTATAATATATAAAGATGTAATGACTTGGCATGGCATATATGATAACATACATACATATAATATGGTTCCCTTACTTATCATCCATATACATTAAAGCAAATTTACCTCGATCATCGCGTTCTACGAGAATTCAAGCGCAATTACGAGCAACTGTGAATAATGATTCTGAAAGTTAGAAATTTAATCACTAACAATTAGAAATATGGAAAAAGCTAACTTAGAGTAAAATTACTATTTTGCCCTCTACATATAAGAAAATGACCATTTTATCCCTAACTTAAGGATTTTACATCCTAATTAAAAAAATTACCAAAATTTACATTCTTCATGTGAATTTTATCCTAAACTCAAATATCAATTTAGAAAAATTTAAAACAGAACACAACTATGAAAAACTCACTATGGCCAAAACATCCATAAATCATTTTTCTTGATTTTTGTTGCAATTCTTCCAACTTCAAAACTCATGATAAACCGAAATTTTGTAACAAAGATCTTCCTATCCTAAGTTTAAAAACATAATTAAAACATCAATTAAAAGAAATGCTAATCATCACCTCCAAACTTTTTAGTAAAAAGATCCAAACTTTTTAACAAAAAACAAATCATTGAATCACAAGTTTTGAACTTATTCAAAACATCTCAAAGAATTCGAAAAATTCAAATCTTACTCCTTACATATTCATAACATCATTCTAAGAAAAATCATGCTTTGAATCATTTAACAAAAGTCACCAAAAATTACAAAACAACACTTGGAGTATTGGACTCCACACTTAGTCCCAAAACAGAAACTATTTCTTGACTAGATTTGGTCAACCGCTTGATCCACGATTTAAAAAGATTAGATCTTCAAACCAAAACATTTCATTGTTTAAAAAGGTGCCCTAAAACAGATCTAAGCTTTGAACTCAAAATCGCATAGCTAAAAATCAACCAAAACATGGATCTAACAAAAAAATCAAGCCTTTGGCCTAACTGAGTATCCTTTTGCATAAAAATCATATTGTTAAAACTAATACTAAATATCTTCAAAATAAAATCCTAACATGCATGTAAGAGGCTTATGATCATCAAATAAAAATATTAAAGCCATTGGAGTAAGATTAAACTACGAAATATTCAAACTTTCTCAAAACAGAAACTGTTTTTTCACTTCCAATTTCTAAATTCCTAGATCTAAGAAAATATTTTATTAAAAGCTTTATTTATGCAACAAATCCCTAATTAACATTCATAAACACATTTTAAAAACATTCCATAAAATTTTCGAACCAAGATATGTTCATTAGCTTGGTCAAAAACTCCAAAATATAACAGACTCTCTAGTTTAATGCCCATAATGACATTTCCATGGTGAAAATCACTTTTTACCAACCAAATAACCACGAAATGAAAAAAAATAAGATATACACGAAAACTAAAGCCAAAGAAGAACAACTTTCACAAAAAATTAATTGCGAGAAAATATTTACAAAAGGTCGAAAAGTGCCGCGCAATATGACTAAAAAATCTGCCCAAGAGAGCTCGTTTGGGTTTCTCTCTAAGAGCAAGGTGAAGAAGTGATGAAATGAAGTGAAGTATGTCTTGCACGACTTTAGACATCTGGATGAGGGAGTTATGGGCTTGAATGACCTTTTATTGGAGGTGCCTATGTCACATAAAGCGATGAATAGTGAGGGGCAAGGACTGCTTGCTGCTGACGTGTGGTATGGAGGGTGATGAGGTGGATTTTTCCTTTCACATCAAAGCACTATTGGGTGCAGCCAAGGGCAGTGGATATCCTGTCATGTGGGAGAGGAAACTTTTTCAAGAATTTTTGCCAATGTGGCCAAAATTGTGGGCCTTGATGGGTCCCCAACCAAGTGGACTTCAATTGGGGTTTAAATAGGGTTTGGTTAGGATTTAGAATGCTATCAAGCCCAAATCTAATTTTTTTTTACCGAATTAAAATTTCAAGGTTTAAAGGGTTGGATAATTATGTCATAATATGAATTTAAAGAATTAATAGCATGTAGAAGTGATTTAATCAAATAATTAAACACAATACTAGAAATTAGATCAGGTTTAGAAGCCAACTTTAGGGTTTAGGGAAGCCTTTTAGGGTTTCGGTTTAACCAAATTTTTGAGATTTCAATTGGATTCCAACCATTTAGGGTTTCACTAGGATTGAAATCTTCTTCGGTCTAGCACAAATTGGTTGATCAGATAAAAAATAATAGGGTTTCGCTTAGGTAGCATAATCTCACACCTTGATTCATTCATAATCTAACTCATGGTTCTTCTTTGTTCCAAGTGTCCAATATCATTCACCAAGTGTGGCTAAGATCCTGCTAAGTGTCCAAATAAAACTTCTCTAACCTAATTTGAACAATCCACACTGTGATTTTGAAAATACTGCACTAGATGCTACCATAGAGGTTGCTATTTATTTTGGGAAAGTGAAACATAAACTTTAGACTGTAAAATCCTAAATATTCATATAAACCTAACTGTACAATTTGTTTATTGAAATTCACTCTCGAAGTGTCTCAAAAGAAGTAAAACAAGTTTTCAAACAAGTGTTTCGTCCAAAAATTGAAAATGAGATATTGCGCTATAAAATCATAAATAATCAACTGAATCTAATGGCGCATACCATATATTAAACTGACACTTCTAACTATATCAAATAAATAAAAATCACGCTTCTAGCACCATAGTAAGTGATAACTCTGTCTATGCTGACAGACTAAAACTTACGCAATTGGTTGAATCATGAAAAATTATGATATTTTCATAAGATTCCTAAACCCTATAGAAATTTCACCATTGAATTTCTAACGAGTTGTTATAGTAGGGGTGTAACTAGTTCGGTTTGATTTGATTTTGAACATATTTTACAACCGAACAAGTATATACCGCTTTTGAGATTTGAAGAACCGATTCGGCATCGGATACACCCATAAACCAGTACTTTCAATTTTATTGGTTCCAATCCAATATCATATTTATATATATTATAGTATATTATAACATATAGTGATATAGTATTAGTATATCTACTAATAGATACTATAGACTATAGTGATAATATTAGTAATCCACACCCATTATGATTCATTATAAATATACTAATATTATATATACACTATATAGTGATATAGTATTAATATAACTACTAATACTAATACTAATACTATAGTGATTTATATAGTTATCTATATATATTGGATTACTAATAGTATTAGTATTAGTATTAATATATATAATAATATCATATAGTGATATAGTGTTTGATTATGTATGTTAGTGATAACATGTTGGTTACATACATTTTTTGTGACGCTTCCAAATTTCGCTTGGTATTGAACGAACATCTGAAGTATCGGGACATGCAGCATAATATTATATGCCATTGTTTATAACAAATAAAGATGCAATGCACTTAATATACATCTAATAGTATGCAATATACGCAATGGATAAACATACAATCGCACGAAGGAGTCCACCTCAATTGCTGTTTCGTTGGCCACCACTCTTTAGATTGGCCACTCTCCTCCACAACGTTGCCTATGTAATACCTAGTAGATTAATCACTAACTTAATACAATTTACGAATAGGTGCCTTGATTAAAATCTATATCTACATTTTAAAAATTATTTCAAAACCAATATAGATATATAATAATATATTTAGTTACTCTATAAATTTTAAATTTCTAGAATTTAGTGTCTTTTATTTTTACCTTTATGTTTTTCATTATATACATATATGAGAAATTCCAAATCAGAGCGCTAAAAGATTCCAAAGCATAATGGCTCGAAAATGTCAAGCAAACTTGCTCGAAAATTGAAATTATTAGTGACGCTTAATTTGCTATTCTGTGTAGACATAGAGGGATTATATATTATGAATGATGGAGTACGTGAAAAGAGAAAGAGAGCCTGGAGAGAATAATAGAAAAGGCAAGTAGCTAAAATGCCGCCAGCCAAAACCTAGGATGTCAGGACTAGGTACAACAATGAGGTGGATCAGCGTTGCTAAACCAATTTTACTTTTTAGTTCAGTAGTAAGACTCCTAATACTATAAATAGTGAGACCATTGGTAACTTGTGAATAGTAAAAGGTGACAGGAGGCAAAGAGGTAAGGTGCAACGTAGGCAAGGAAAGAGAATAGGGAGATGCAAAGTAAGTGAGGAAATGAAAGAATAGTGAGGATGTAGGGGAGGAAAAGAAAGAATCGGTTTGCAAGAGAGAAAGTGAAAAGTGTAAGAATGAGAGAGAAATAAAAAGGAGGAAAAAGAGGAGGGGTCTAGCAACAACATACCTCAATAGTTCTATGAATAGGCTTGTGAATTATTTATTCATTATTGGTTATTATGTTATGGATTTGGCTAACCATTTACCTATTGATATTATTTTTGATTCATAACTAATGGCTGAAACATTATTTTTTTCTGTGATGTTTAATTATTCATTACGTATCAGTACAACATATGTCTGCTAATTATTCAAATGTCTGAAAATAATTAAAAATTGGCAAATATATGTCATTTTTCCATCACTCATTAAGTTGTTCATGCTCGTACAAATGACATTGCTCTAAGTATGTCCCTACAACAAGCTACATGCTTGTATTAATGACATTTCTCTAAGTTTGTCCCTATAACAAGTTGCATGCTTGCATTAATGACATTACTTTAAGTATGTCCCTATATCAAGCTTATGGAATTATGAAAACTATGTTGGTCAATTTTTATAATTAAATCTTGAGATTGATATTAGATCTAATTATAGGATAGTGCAATACATCCAATGGTGGTGGATGTAGTCTTTGGAGGGATGCATACCTCGTGATAGGAGACCCCTAAACCCTGTGAGAGGACAACCTATATGATGAAGGGGAGTAAAGGGCACACAACTCACTTTGGGGGTGAAACTACGCGTGCAGGTTATAGAATGTCTTGAACAGTGAACAATGATAGGAAATTGAAGAATGATAAATGTTAAAACTTAAGATAAGACAAGATAAAAAGGAAAAATGAGCATGTTGATAAATGCTGCATTATTTGGTATTTCTTCATATGATCATGGCTTAATTATATTCAATTTATGGTTAATAAATTGTTGCAATTAGTGGTATTATTGTACTTGAATCAAGGCTCATTTCTACATATTAAATATTAATATGTTCATTGTTGCGCATCCATTATATTATTTGTGCACTAATATATGTTCATTGTAATATTTTATTACAATGAGGAACCACGATGCCTGAGATGCGAGTCAATCGGTTGTATCCCTTTTGTTCGGATCAGGGTTGTGCACCTGTATACCAAGCACACATGGATAATAAAAATCACAGCGAAAATGATAAAGATGATTAGTTAAAGACCAATCAAGTAATAGCAGAGAAGTGTAACAATGCTCTTTGATAATAGTATTATCCAAATGTCACTATCATTTGATCCCAAATATAATTACATACCACCATAAGATCATCACTAACATCAAAAAACAAAGTCGCACAAAGTACTCGCCGCCCAACTATAATGAACATCTTAAATTACAAAATATAAAACTAAATGGACACAAGCCTCCATGATTACTCTTCAGGTCGACTCGCCTCCTTGGGGTAATTCTCCTAGGCATCAAGGTCTACGGCTCTGAAGAACAAAATCGCAAGTAGGACCATCACAGTGAGATTTTGATGAAACCTACCCTGGACAATACTGAAAAGGAAAGACAATGACAATGAATATGCATGTATCAATTCATGTAAATACGATTAAGAGCACATATATTGTAAGCATGAAGAGGAATTACCTTTTGAGCAAAACATATATATTCTTAAGCATCACCAAGTGCGGGCAAATCACTCCACCCATTCGACATAGGGAGTCTCTCTACCTGACCAATACGCGAACACATTCACCAAAACCAACAGGGAATCACTCCACCTATTCGACACATGGAATATCTATACTTGATCAACACGTGGAACACCTCCACCAAAACATTACAAAGGACACTCGATCAATGTAGGGACTCTCTCTACCCGCGATATTTTATGAAGCCAATACAGAATGCCCCCC
>QEOT01121822.1:0-17764 GCA_003123785.1 Pterocarya stenoptera | reverse complement strand
TCTCATATTCTAGAGCACTTTGGTCTTTAGAAATCGAGTAGACCTCTTTGTCTACACAATTTCCAGACACAGTAAGTGCTCTAACTCCTTTATCTCCTATTCCTCTAGGGTTCGGTTGTCCTCCCGTTTGAGATTGTGGTTCGACATTGAGTGCATGTTGAAGTTTTGGGTTGGTTTTGTTGTGTTAGGATGAAATTTGCCATCAAGTATGATTGAGTTTTGAGTTTTTATAAAAACATCATGTATTTAGGATGGATTTTGGTGGGTTATGGCATTATACATTTCAGTTTCTAAGGAATGCCAAACAAGTGTTTGATTTTTTGTCTCAAGTAAATTTTCTCATGCATTTGTGAATTTCTTTACATGAATTCATGTTCATTCATCATTTTACTTCCATTGCACTGTAGAGTTGAGGTTCTTCGTGGTTGTGGGAATGTCTTCTAATGATGAGGAGGTTTAAGCATTGTCAGATTAGTGACAAAAAGGGGGAGTTAGAGGAGCATTGGAGGAGCAGATTGAGGGAAAGCATATTGAGTTTTTGATATTGTGAAATTTAGGGGGAGTTGGAGCGAGTGTGTTGCTGAGGGTGAGCTGAATGAATATTTTGTTGCTCTGTTTAAGATAGTTTAATATTGAGGGGGAGAACTAAGAATTGAATTTTTAATTTTAAGCTAGTTTGCAAAAATTACTTTAGAAACTTTTACTCTGTGGTTGATTTCATTTAAGTTTATTTTTGCTGAACATGTTTTAATGGTGCACTAGAACATTGTTAGACTTAGATTATTTTAAACTTGTGATACTAATTAAACTAATCTTATTCACTGCTTTATGTCAGTATTTTTGTTTATTGTCTTGGATTTTCTACTTGATTTCTTGGTTTGTTGGTTGTGTTTTGACAGACCTATATTACATTCCTCAAAGGTTGATTTTGTCACTAATCTGCCAAATAGAGAGATTATAGATGCAAGAGTTTGGCTAAGACTAGGTTTATAAGTTTGGATAAGACTAAGTGATTAAGATGATAGACTTCATTTAACTTTTGGTTTTGTAATTCGGATGAATATAAAATACTTTGACTTTATCTATAACTATTTTGATTTTATCTAGAAGTTGTTAGGAAGTATTTCGGTTTGTATGCACAAGCCTTCTTATATCATATTATCTCATTATTACAACTTTTTCAAATTTTTTAAATATAATAAAAAATTCAACATTTTCAAATCTAAAAATAAAAATAATACTAAAAAATATATTATAATAATATTTTATTCAATTACTATTCAAAATATCACATCTCATTTGAACTGTCTACCCAAACCCAACCTTAGATAAGTCAAAAGTGTAAAATTCGAGTTCCAAGATATAAATCTTATCCAAATAAGAATTTGAATGAGAAACTGCTATTGCTGAGAAGATAAAGTGCCAGGTGTGAGCATTCCGTAAGCAGAGTCTGTCGCGATAGAGTCACTTTGTCAGCAGAGTTCTACTGTATTTGAAACTGCTTTCAGATAGAATATTTAATTGTTATTAGGATTACTAGGTTTTTCGATCTTGGAGAGTCTTTCCGAGTGAATGTGTGAGAATTTTCTTAATATTTGTCTCTCATCAAGTGTGACCGTGCTCCATGTTGGATGTTAAGTAAATTGGTAGAACATTGTATTAAAATACATGGATACTTGGATAATTTCAATTTGTTTTTAGGAACTTGGTTTCGAAACTTTATTTTTCTATCGTTGTAACTCCCAAATTTCTCTTTTTGTAAAAATTATTCCTCCATCATAAGTGACGTAATCAACAAAATTGAGATATTTATGTTCTTGGTCGATAATGAGGATCCAAAAAAGAAAAAAAAGAAAACACATGCACGTGTATTTTTATCTTATTTTTTGTTATTTGTGAATCTTTAAGATTAGGTCTCTCCAAAATCTGATCAGGACTTAAATTTTCATGAATCCTAACATTTTGTTTAATGAATGAACAAATAAGAACTTTTTTTAAATAAAAACCAACAAACAAACTAATGCAGGTTAGTAATTAAATGAAACAAGATTATCAATATCATGAAAACAAATTTAAAGATGGAATGAAATATTTATTGAAAAAAAAACAAGGACATAAAGAGTTGATTGGCAACCTAAAGATCATTTTTGGAGTGGTTGGTCGGCTCGCCACTTACCAAGCTAATTGGGAGGCGGTTAAACACGCTTTAAAAAATAAAAAATAAAAAAACATCTTGAGAGGGTTGTTCTCAAACTAAGCAAGGGCTTAGGGTAGCCAACCAACCACGTAGGGTGGTAGATCTTGTGTGTGGGTGGTCCTAAAGCCACCAATAGGGTTGGCATCTTCTAAATGGGAGTGGCGATCTTAGAAATGACTTGGGTGGCCAATTACTACCCTCTTAAAATGGGGATAGTCTACCATCCATGACATTGGTTGGGATGGACCGACCACTCCAAGCCTAATTTTGAGGATGGTGACCACCACCCCTTTGTTTTGTTTCTTTATTCTTAAATAAATTTTTATTAGGCTTTAAATGATTATTTTTATTAATATTGACAATTCTTCAACTCATTTTAATGTTTAGCCTATCTTCGTAGAAAGATGGCTATAGCTCAAGCCTATAAAGGGCGTTAGATTAGGCTTATTTTACCCTTGCTCGCCATCTGAGCCTTTTTTTGAAGCCCAGATGATAAGCACAGGCAGATATTGAAAGGCCCAGCTAGTTTTAAGGGAAATTTATATTGACAAGTGTTAAATTGCAAAATTAGTAGCATGCCACGTCATCAACTTAACAATTTACTAACTGATTTTAATAGATAGACCAATTTGATCAAATATTAAAACCACAAGGAGTAAAAAAGTTCAATTAAAAAAAATTTAAAGAGCAATTTAGTTTTGAGACAAATCACAAGAACTAACTTATATATATGTAAATATATATATATATATATATATACTTAACCTTGTGCATAAT
Source organism: Pterocarya stenoptera (assembly GCA_003123785.1). NCBI lineage: Eukaryota > Viridiplantae > Streptophyta > Magnoliopsida > Fagales > Juglandaceae > Pterocarya > Pterocarya stenoptera. The sequence goes on along the minus strand of QEOT01121822.1, from coordinate 14,790 downwards.
ATATAAAAGAATGAATAATAAGTATCTGAAATTTGAGAATTTGATGTGGTGTAATATTCTAAAAATATTTTAGAAGATCTTATTTTCATTAATATATATATATGTATGGTTTGTGGAGCATGACAACATTATTTTCTATTAATAATGTCTGATCAACTTTATTTTCTATTATTGTTTTTTTTCCTAAGTTTTTGTTTTTTGGACAGCTTTTTTTTCTTTCCTAAGTTATGCTGCTTATAAGCCGATATGTTAATACATTATTTATGACGAGACGTTATAATTATAAAAATGTTCATACGTAATATTTTTGACATTAGCTGATATGACAGGTTGCATATCAGTGGCGTGCTTGTGTCAATAACCATGCTTGTAAATATATATATACATATTTTCCCTTTATTTCCCCACAATTGAGATATTTTTCCATTTGTTTTGTTTTGTTTTGTTAAATCTAAATAATGTTAAAAAAGCAAAACCAAGTCATTTAACTATTTTGTAATGTGTAAATTGAATACATACCTTTAAATGCATCTTTCTAATTTTAAGTGCAATCTAAAGCATAGAATTTGACACATTGTGTCTTCAAATTACAAAAAAGGTTGCATACAAGTTGACTTCAAGCACTAACTTGAAGTTCCTTTCATTTCATTCATCTACGGTGAAAGGGTTAAAATATACCAAGCTCAAAATAAACCTACTAGGCCCAGCCCAAGGGAGGAGATCCCACCATTAGAAGAAAAAATGAGGGAGAGGAAAGGGAGATAAGGGAAATGAGAGTATCAAAATAAAAAGGGAAGGAAAAAGGCAGAAAGAAAAAGACGATGTCAGACACGTTAAAGAAAGATGACAAATCTTCACCACTTCTTAGGGGCATGTTAAATAGGAGACAAATAAAAGGAAACGGTCATACGACTTCAGGAGACCTCTTCTTCAGATTCTTCAACCTCTTGAGAGATGCGATAGCGAGAATAGATTTTTCAGAAAATATATTTGAGATTTTTATTGTATAGTAAGAAATAAAGAGACCTTAAAAAAAGCTTATTATAGTGGATATTCCCTCCCGAAAACTTTGTGGACATAGGATTTATGTTGAACCATGTAAATCTGTGTCTCCCTCTATTTTACATTCTCAGTATTTATCTTTCATTTACTGTCATGAACGTATGCACAAGATCACCGTACCACACGCCGGGGGCTCTAGACTATACCGATTGAGGCTAGATCGACATAGCGGGTTGGGAATGACAATTTTTTCCATTCCGAACTATTGTGCGATCTTTGACATTAACACATGGCATGCATGGTCGATCATGCTCATGCATTTGTTGTTCATATAGGTGCAAGTCATAGCCTGCATTAATATATCTGATCTGAGTCGCAATTGTGAAATTAAGAAACCTCATGCCTGCAAAAGATGAATAACACAACAAGAATGGATTTTCGATGTAATGTTAGAAAGGGTTTAAAAAATATATTATAACAATATTTTATTCAACTACTATTCAAAACATCTCATCTCATCTGAATTGTCTATCCAAATTCAAACTTAGATAAGTCAAAAGTGTAAAAGTTGAGTTCCAAGGTATAAATCTTATCCAAAGAAGAGTTTGAATGAGAAACTGCTATTGCTGAGAAAATAAAGTGTCAGGTGTCAGCATTCTATCAGCAGAGTCTGTCGCGACAAAGAGTCACTTTGTCAGCAAAGTTCTACTGTATTTGAAACTGCTTTCAGATAGAATATGTAATTGTTATTAGGATTACTAGGTTTTTCGATCTTGGAGAGTCTTTCCGAGTGAATGTGTGAGAATTTTCTCAATATTTCTCTCTCATCAAGTATGATTGTGCTCCTTGTTGAATGCTAAGTAAATTGGTAGAACGTTGTATTAAAATACATGGATACTTGGATAATTTCTATTTGTTTTAGGAACTTGGTTTTGAGACTTTATTTTTCTATCGTTGTAACTCCCAAATTTCTCTTTTTGTAAAAGTTATTTTCCATCATAAGTGACATAATCAATAAAATTGAGATATTTATGTTCTTGGTTGGTAATGAGGATCGAAAAAAGAAAAAAAGAAAAAAACAGAAAACACATGGCGGTGTATTTTTATCTTATTTTTTGTTATTTGTGAATCTTTAAGATTAGGTCTCTGTAAAATATTTGATCAGGACTTAAATTTTCATGAATCCTAGCATTTTGTTTAAAGAATGAACAAATAAGAACTTTGTTTAAATAAAAACCAACAAACAAACTAATGTAGGTTAGACATTAAATGAAACCAGATCATCAATGTTATAAAAACAAATTTAAAGATGGAATGAAAATATTTATTGGAAAAACAAACAAGGACATAAAGAGTTGATTGGCAATCTCAAGATCATTTTTGGAGTGGTTGGTCGGCGCACCATCGACCAACCAACCCAATTGGGAGGCAGTCAACCACGCTTTAAAAAATAAAAAATAAAAAAGCACCTTGAGAGGGTTGTTCTCAAACCAAGCAAGGGGTTAGGGTAGCCAACCAACCATGTAGGGTGGTAGATCTTATGTGTGGGTGGTCCTAAAGCCACTGATAGGGTTGGCATCTCCTAAATGGGGGTGGCGATCTTAGAAATGACTTGGGTGGCCAATTACTACCCTCCTAAAATGGGGATAGACTACCTCCCATGACATTGGTTGGGATGGACCTTGCACTCCAAGCCTAATTTTGAGGATGGTGACCACCCTTTTTTTTATGTTTCTTTATTCTTTAATAATTTTTTGTTAGGCTTTAAAAAATTATTTTTATTAATATTGATAATTCTTTAACTGTCCCGTTTGGATATAGAAACACTCTTAACCCATCTCATCATTACAACTTTTTCAAATTATTATACAAAATAAAATAAATAATTTAACTTTTTCAAATTCTAAAACAATAATAATATTAAAAAATAATATTTTAACAATATTTTATTCAATTCATTTAAAATTATTTTATCTCATCTCATTATCCAAATGAACCGTGTTTAACCTATCTTCCTTGGTAGCTTGCTTATTATTTGATTTCTCACTTGGTTAATATCTGTCCTTTTAATTATTGAAGTAAATTGTGGTAAGTAGCTTAGGCCAGCTCCAAGCCGAAAAGATATGGGCTATAGCTCAAGCCTATAAAGGGCCTTAAATTAGGCTGATTTTAATCCTTGTTCGCCATCTGGGCTTTATTTGAAGCCCAGATGATATTGTAAGGCTAGCTGTAAGGGAAATTTATATTGACAACAATGACAAGGGTTAAATTGCAAAATTAGTAGAGCATGCCACGTCATCATCGTTAACAATTTACTAACTGATTTTAATAGATAGACCAGTTTGATCAAATATTAAAACCACAAGGAGCAAAAAGTTCAATTAAAAAAATTTAAAGAGCAATTTAGTTTTGAGATAAATCACAAGAACTAACTTTTCTATTTAACCTTGTGCATAATATATAAAAGAATGGATAATAAATATCTGAAATTTGAGAATTTGATGTGGTCTAATAGTCTAAAACTATTTGAGGAGATCTTATTTTCAATAATATATCTATATATATGGATAATGCTACTAGGATTGACATTTCTAACCGAGAAAGCTGACAGACTAGTGCAAATAGGGGTGAAAGTCAGTTGGTCTGGACCGGAGAAATCGACCGGACCGAACTGAGATTGAGACTGGTCAGTCTCGGTCCAGGAAACCCAAGACCAAAAAGTTTCGGTCCGGTCCGGTCTAGGATTTTCCCACCCCAGATCAGACCAAATTCAAAAATTAAAACAAAAATTTATATATATAATTTATATAATAATTGTATAATTAATTATGTAATTTTCATCTAACATGTCACCATGAACAATATAAAATTTTAAATATGTTATTAACAAATTAATATTCTATCAATTAACTAATTATATAGTAATTATAAAAGGTAATAATGTAATTTTCATCTAATTTATCATCATGGATCGTATAAAATATTTTTTTATTGAGTTAGTTACACGATACACATTAATAATTCATTTAATTTTAAATATATATTTTTTTATTAATTGATTTAAAAAAAAAAAGAAAAAAATAATTGGGTCAGATTGAACGGACCGACCAAACTGGATCGGACCGATAGCTACCAGTTTGATCTAGTCCCTAGGGATGTTCAGTCTGGTCTGGTTCAGGAAAAATGATGGACTAAAAACTTCGGTCCATCATCCCCCCAGACCGGACTGGACCGAACAGCACCCCTAAGTGCAAATGCACTTTTTTATTTTTTATTTTTTTATTTCAAACATTTTTATATATTTTAAAAAATTTTAAAAAAATAAAAATTCACTAATAATCACTTTCTTAATTATTAAGTTAAAAAAATAATAAAAAAATTAAAATCACAATCGATCAATTTTATCGGTCTAATTCTTATATATATATATATATATATATATAAATGGTTTGTGGTGAATGACAACATTATTTTAATTAATACATCAAGAATGTCTGATCAACTTAATTTTCTATTATTTATTTTTTAAAAAGTTATGCTACTTATAAGCCTGTATATATATGTTAATACATTATTTATGGCGAGACTTTCTAATTATGAAAATGCTTATACATACATTTTTTACATTAGCCGATATGACAGGTTGCATATCAATGGCGTGCTTTGTGTCAATAACCATGTTTGTAAATAGATTTTTCCATTTTTTTTTTGTTTAAATCTAAGTAATGTTAAAAAAGCAAAACCAAGTCATTTAACTATTTTGTAATGTGTAAATTGAATACATACCTTTAAATGCATCTTTTTAATTTTAAGTGCAATCTAAAGCATAGAATTTGACAAATTGTGTTTTCAAATTACAAAAAAGGTTGCATACAAGTTGACTTCAAGAACCAACTTGAAGTTCCTTTCATTCCATTCATCTATGGTGGAAGGGATAAAATATATCAGCTTCAAAGTAAACCTACTACGCGTAGTCTAAGGGAGGAGGTCTCACCATTAGAAGAAAAAAGGAGGGGGAGGAAGGGGAGATAGTGAGGAGATAAGGGAAATGAGAGGGTTAAGATAAGAAGGGAAGAAAAAAAACAGAAAGGAAAGGAAGATGTCAAACACGTAAAGCCTTAAAAGGAAATGCGATAAATCTTCACCACTTCCTAGGAGCACGTTAAATAGGAGACAAATAAAAGGAAACGGCCATACAACTCCGGGGGATCTCTTCTTCAGCTTCTTTAACCTCTCAAGAGAGACGATAGCTAGAACATATTTTTCAAAAAATATATTCAAGATTTCTATTGTACAGTGAGAAATGAAAGACTATCAGAGATTGTAAAACAAGCTTATTATAGTAGATATTCCCTTCTTAAAAACCTCATAAACTTCAAGATTTCTATTGTACAGTGTGTCTTCCTCTTTTTTGCATTCTCAGTATTTATTTTTTATTCACCATCATGGATGTACGCACAACCGCACCATAACAAGCCAGGGGCTCCAGACTACCCCGATTGAGGCCTAGATCGTCATATTAGGCCGAGAATGATAATTTTTCCCATTCAGGACTGTTGTGTGATTTTTGATATGAACACATGACATGCATGCTTGATCATGCTCATGCATTTGTTGTTCATATAGATGCAAGTCATAGCCTGCATTAATACATCTAATCTGAGTCGCAATTGAAATTAAGAAACCTCATGCCTGCAAAAGATGAATAACACAACAAGAATGGATTTTCGATGTAATGTTAGAAGGATTTAAAAAAAAAAAAAATTGTTTCTTGAGTTTGATTTAGTCAATTGATGTTTTGGGCTAGCTGTTATGTTCTTTCGATTTTTTGCTAAGGTAATGTAGGTTCCTGCCTGTCTATGTCTAGGACTATATAGAGGCATTTTTTAAATTTAAAATAAAAATAATATTAAAAAATAATATTTTAATTTTATAATATTTTTATTCAACTTTTTTTTTCTTATTTTTTAAAATTTTAAAAAATACTTAACTCAAACTATTTTATTATTATTCATAAACTATATTTTTATTATTTACAATTTTTTTTTTTATCTCATCTCATTTTTCAATAATCTCCTAAGTCTTGGCCCATATAGAGAGGGCTTTGGTGGACGCAGCTCAAGTGAGCTAATTCTCACAGATTTCACTAAGAAGATAATTTGGTCCATTTATAGACGAAAGGGCCTAATTAAAAGTGAGTCTAAGGTATGTTAGAATCCTATTTGTTGGGCCTAGGCCTATTAAAAAATGATAATAAATTTAAAAGAATATATATATGAAAGAAAAGAAAACAATTACTGCAAGACTAATAAGTCAGTACTAAGATGTAACATACATACACATCATAATAAATAATAGGTATCAAAAACTAATTCGCGTACTACTCCTCCACAAACATGACGAAAATAATTATATATTTATTTAAGTCATGTATTTATTTATATATTTTTCATATATATTAGTATATTTATATAATTAAATTCAATAATATATTAGTATGAGCTAATTATTATAAAATAATGTACTTATACGATAATATAAATAAACTAAAAATACTTTAGTACATATATATATGTAAAAATCATATAAGTATTAGTATCATACATAATCAAGTATAGAAATAAGTTAGACACTAATATTGAAATAAGCCTAGTATAATAAGTTAATAACACATGATATTAATTTACTAAAATAACATGTAATTAGAGATTAGAAAATGTAGTTATGTTAGAAAAAAGTTAGACATTAGTATAATAACATGTAATACTAATGTATAATAACATGTAATTAGACATTAGTATAAAAATAACTAATAAATCTATTATAATAAATTAATAACACATCATACTAATTTACTAAAATATAATAACGCATATAATTAGACAATAGAAATAAGTCTAATGTAGAAATAAGTTATAAATAAGTTAGACACTAGTATAATATAATAACATCTAATAGTATAGGATAATAACATGTAATTAAACACTAGAATATAAGTCTAGTATAGAAATAAGTCTAATATAATAAGTTAATAACACATAATACTATAGTATAAAACATGTAATAAGACATTAGAAAGAATATGTAATACTAGTATGATAACATATAATTAGACACTATGGTATAAAAATAAGTTAGAAATTATTAGTATAGAAGTAAATCAACAGTGAATGATTTATTTTTAGTTTTTAAATTTTTGAAAAGCTAAAATTTGAAAGCCCACAAGAAATTATTTTTTTAAAATGCGTTAAATATGAAGTTAAAAAAAATTCAAATCTTACTTTGCTCCGACAAATCAGAGTCGGAGTGGATTTAGGGGAATTTGACTCCGACTATGTCGGTGCTCACCCCTAATGGCTAGTGTTCACCGAACAAGGAAGAGGGGTTACCTTCGTCTCCATGGGGCGGCTTTACAGCCATTTTGCGATGGGGTTTCCCTCCCTAGTAGCCACCCATGGGGAATTCCCAGCTCCCAATGTAGCCATTTTACAGGGGTTCTGCTCTCCCTTTACAGGGAAGCCACTGATGTTGGTTGCTAGTATGTTTTTAAGTGAAATTTGGTCTAATACTTTTTAAATTTGTTTTTTAAAATAGAAAAAATTTATAGGTTTATTTGTCCAGATAAATATGAACTAATTACTAGGACACGTGTCAATTTTTTTTCATTCAAAATGTAAATAAAACTATTACTTTAGCGTACATCTGATGTCATCTAAGCTAAGAGAACGACAATATTTCTCATACATATCAGATCAATTTCTCATACAGACAAACCAAAAGCTAGAACTGATAAACCGATCTTCCCTAAAAGTTACAGACATTCGGTATTGATGTTTTCTCTAAAATCCGTTGGTCGACCCACGGATCGATTTATATATAATTAGGTTAAAAGGTCATCAACACATGTGCGACTCCATCTATATATGTTATTTCAGACACAAGATCTCATTTCTTTCGACAGGATTATATATACATACTTACTATTAATGTTAGGTTTGTACCAATGTTAAAATGTCTCCAACTCAAAAGATGAAGAGGATCAATCTTTTGTGCCTCTACTAGTACTACTGATTGAATATATACTTAACCTTGTTTCTGTTCTCAAAGGTGCATGAAAGGTGTTCATTACTTTCTTATTTGTTTTTGCTTTCCGAAAAAAGTGGAGGGTTAGTACGTACTTTGGGGCTGATCATAATCCTGAACGAGAATAATCCTCTTAATTATTAAGATGCTAGCATTTCATTCCCAGATTGTGCATTTTGCACATTTATATGTTAAATGGCAACAATTCATCAAAATATCTCCACCAATATCCTCTATATAATACAAAGGAAATCCAAATTACTGCTAGAGTACCAACCCACATTTGAATTGGCACTATTCATCAATAATGGTGTATATAGTGTGTTTGTTATATATATATATGTATGTATGTATGTATGTATTATAAATTCCTCTCTATGATCCCCTCTCTTTTTCTTTGTTATTTTCTCTCTCTCCCCCCCTCTCCCTCTCTCACATCTATTACTTTCTTGATCATTTTTTCATAAATATGTCTAAAATAATATAGAGAAAGAAGATTATAAGAGAAAGAGTAGATTACAAATCGACATGAATTTCATTTAAAATTAAAGTCATTTATAAGTTAAATTATAGAAAAAGAATTAGCTTTTAAATTATTTATTTTAGAGAGAGATTTACATATGCAAGTCATTGGAATTGCTCTAAGTAGGCCTAATATTTCATATCTTAATGACTCAAACTATATAGAGTAATGATACATATACTTACAACTTAATTACTTACAACTTTACTTACAGTACTTTTATTTACAAGACTCATTTTATCAAATTTCTTTTTAAACTCAAATTTTGAATTTTAAATTTCATAATTTTTAGCATATCAATAGCTAACACGTAGACATTTAATGTTTTTATAGATTTTTTTTAAATACACTTACCTCGTTTGTTTTCGGAGATGAGATAAGATGAGATGAGATGAGATGAGTTGAAATTAAAGTTAAAAAGTTGAATAAAGTAATGTTAGAATATATTTTTTAATATTATATTTGTTTTGGGATTTGAAAAAGTTGAATTATTTATTTTATTTTGTATGGAGATTTGTGAAAATTGTAATGATCAGATGAGAGGTTTTCAAAATTTTCAAAGTTTTAGATTTTAGTCATGAAAACAAACAAGACTAATTATTTCTCAACCATATATATAACAGCGATAGCGCATGATACAATATATACCACAATAATTAAGAAACTCATGTTGTCGCTATATATATATATACAAGGTTTGAATGCAAGACCTATATACATACACATATATATTAATTTGTTAATCTCCAAATCCGGAGAAAATGACCCAAGATCATTAATTAGACTACCACCAAGCGATCGATGGGTGTTGATATTGTTGTTATGAATTAATACCACTCATATGCTTAGAAAATCTATCTGGAAAGTTCAAATTAATTAGATCAATAAAAGAGGAATCTAAACTTTCGAGTGGAGCTGTCGAAGTGTGATGGGTTTTTTGGGATCTATTTCAATTTTCAAATTATGCAAGGGCCACTTGGGTCCTTTTCCTGGCCCTACCTTTGCCCACCCCACTTGGTTTCATGGGTATTGATCATATGTAAACACAACATCAACATGTATGTATATTATTTCTACGAACAAAAGAAGACAATGATCTACTCATGATCACCAGGTTCAAATCATGGAATGCCAGGAAAAGTTTAGACGCGTGCATGGTTGGCCGGCTGCATAAACCGCCAGCTTTACTGCAATATTGGAAGCTAGCATTACATGACTAGAGTCTAGAGATGAGACAAGATATATAGGATCGAATTCTGAGTAGAGTGATCCATCAAAGAATCATACTGTCTGATCTGTAAATGGGATTGTTTGCATGCCATTTGAATTCTCAAGATTCTACATGCATGCATGCATGCTTGCTTGCATCATCCCTTACGTCAATATTCCCAAAGAATTCACTACGGATGGAGCATTGGAGCTCTTGTTATATATTGGGTTTCGGTGCTCTTTGTAGTTTTGTTGCTGTCCATGAGCGAGCGAGCGAGCGAGCGAGCGATCGATGATCATGATCAACTTTGCCGTACGTTTTTGTTTTGATATCTATATATATATATATAAATAAATATATATATATATGTATGTATGTCTGCCATTATTCTTAGCTCGCAGAAAAGTGCGATAAAACATGACATATATATCTCAAAGGTTCGGCTTTGCTCAATTTACATAGCTAGCTAGCCTCATGCATGCATATATTTTGGACACGTTAGATTAATACTTTTGTTTTTTCCTGACTAAAAGCCCTGCATGCTGATACTGCATATTATATATTTTGGAAACGAAAGCAGCTATATATGTATGTATGTATGTATGTAGGTATGTATATATATACATGCGTATATAATATATCCAATCCAAGTGAAACATGCATGACAAGAGGATTTTCTAATATGTACAAACATAATTATGAAATCACGAAAAGTGAAAAGTACCGATCATGAAATCTGTTTGGACTGTGATTAATTTCTCTCAATATTATATGAAACTTATAATATTATTCCAAGTGTGATATATTCTACGTAGATTCCTTGATTTGTAAATGGCTCCTAATTTATAAATATTTGATGAACTAAGTAGTACTACTAGAATATCCAGAACCATTATTTATATATATTAATTGCTTAATTAATATTTCTCGTGTCCAATATATTATATGGGGAGATCTTGATCTCGGCAAATTTATTTACTTTAAATCACATGCATGGAGATTGATTTAATGAGTTTTATTACATATAGTTATTTTCGCGTACTCTTTATGCATTTCATTGATGTGATTGACCAAAATAATTATTTTATATTAAAAAAAAAGTTACGCAACCAATCATGTTAGTGGAGTGCATAAACAATATGAAAAAATGATTGTACATAGAGTTTTTGCGATTTTAATAATAAAGGTGAATTACAAATTAACTCTCCCAAATTATAAGGGGGGGTCAAAATCACAAGTACCTCAGCCTTGTCTTTTACAAATAGTCAATATTACACCATGATCATGATGTAAACAAGTCTACTTCCTGTAATATTGCTGTAAAAAAATTTATCCCAAATGTTTTCAACAATGACTTGACCATAAAATGACTCCGTATCAATTGTATTATTATCTTTTGTCATCATTTGTTGGCACTTCTCTTTTTTAGCTTTTAGAAGAACTTACTTCTTGTCAAGGTGTTTGAGAACTATAGGCATTAATATTAGGTGACATCATTTGATCACTTTAAATTTGCACATACTCCAAACTATCCTCATTTTGGAAACCATCATATCATTAATATCATCAGTTGTGGTCGAGGTAGCATATTTTACACTTTTTTTCTTTATAGTTTGAGCATCATTACCTGTTGCTCCATCTTTTAATTTCAATGGTTTTACCTCCTTAAAATATGTAATTAATAGGTTTAAAGGTGATCATCAACACATGTGTGACTCCATCTATATATGTTATTTCAGACACAAGATCTCATTTCTTTCTACAGGATTAATATTGTTAGGTTTGTAGCAATTTTAAAATGTCTCCAACTCAAAAGATGGAATAATATATACTTAATTAACCTTGTTCCTGTTGATCTCAAAGGTGCATGTAAGGTGTTCATTAATTTCTTCTTTGTTTTTGCTTTCCGAAAAAAGTGGAGGGTTAGTACTTTGGAGCTGATCATAATCCTGAACGAGAACAATCTGGCCTCTTAATTAAGATGCTAGCATTTTATTCCCAGATTGTGCATTTTGCACATTAATGCTAGAGTACCAACCCACATTTGAATTGGCATTATTCATCAATAATGGTACTATATATATATAGTGTTATATATATATTTATATATTATAAATTCCTCTCTACGATCCCCTCTCTTTCTTTATGTTATTGTCTCACCCCCCCCTCTCATTTATTATATACTTTCTTGATCATTTTTCATAAATGTCTAAAATAATATAGCAAGTCATTGGAATTGCTCTAAGTAGGCCTAATATTTCATATCTTAATGACTCAAACTATATAGAGTAATGATACATATACTTACAACTTAATTACTTACAACTTTACTTACAGTACTTTTATTTACAAGACTCATTTTATCAATTTTCTTTTTAAACTCAAATTTTAAATTTTAAATTTCATAATTTTTAGCATATCAATAGCTAACACGTAGACATTTAAATGTTTATAAATTTTTTTTAAATACACTTAGTATTTCTCAACCATATATAAAAAGCGGCAGCGCATGACACAATATATACCACAATAATTAAGAAACTCATGTTGTCGCTATATATACATAAAAGGTTTGAATGCAAGACCTATACATACACATATATATTAATTTATTAATCTCCAAATCCGGAGAAAATGACCCAAGATCATTAATTAGACTACCACCCAGCGATCGATGGGTGTTGATGTTGTTATGAATTAATACCACTCATATGCTTAGAAAATCTATCTGGAAAGTTCAAATTAATTAGATCAATAAAAAAGGAATCTAAACTTTCGAGTGGAACTGTCGAAGTGTCGTGGGTTTTTGGGATCTATTTCAATTTTCAAATTATGCAAGGACCACTTGAGTCCTTTTCCTGGCCCTACCTTTGCCCACCCCGCTTGGTTTCTTGGGTGTTGATCATATGCAAACACAACATGTATGTATATTATTTCAATAAGAAGACAATGATCTACTCATGATCACCGGGTTCAAATCATGGAATGCCAGGAAAAGTTTAGACGCGTGCATGGTTGGAATGCAATATTGGAAGCTAGCAGCATTACATGACTAGAGTCTAGAGATGAGTCAAGATATATAGGAATTCTGAGTAAAGTGATCCATAAAATTAGAATCATACTGTCTGACCTGTAAATGGGATCGATTGTTTGCATGCCATTTGAATTCTCAAGATTCTACATGCATGCATGCATGCTTGCTTGCATCATCCCTCACGTCAATATTCCCAAAGAATGCACTACGGATGGAACTCTTGTTATATTATTGGGTTTCGGTGCTCTTTGTAGTTTTGTTGCTGACATGCTGTCAATGATCAGCGAGCGAGCGATCGATGATGATCATCTTTGCCGTACGTTTTTGTTTTGATCTATATATATTTGTAAGTATATGTATGTCCATTATTAATTCTTATTTGGCAGAAAAATGCGATAAAACATGACATATATATCTCAAAGGTTAGGCTTTGCTCAATTTACATAGCTAGCTAGCCTCATGCATGCATATATTTTGGACACGTTACATTGATACTTTTGTTTTGTCCTGACTAAAAGCCCTGCATGCTGATATTGACTAAAAGCCCAGCTTGTCACCGCCGGCCGGCCACTACCGGAAACGAAAGCAGCCAAACTTTGCTGGGAATATGGGATTATATATATATATATATACACACACACACACACATGCATGCGTATAATATATCCCATCCAAGTGAAACATCCGCGCATGACGAGGATTTTCTAATACGTACAAACATAATTTTGAAATCACGAAAAGTGAAAAGTACCGATCATGAAATCTGTTTGGAGTGTGATTAATTTCTCTCAATATTATATGAAACATGTAATATTACTCTAAGTGTCATATATTATACGAAGATTCCTTGATTTGTAAATGGCTCCTAATTTATAAATATTTGATGAACTAAGTAGTACTACTGGAATAATATCCAGACCATTATTTATATTAATTGCTTAAATATTTCTCATGTCCAATATATATATATATATATGGGGAGATCTTGATCTTGGAAAATTTATTTACTTTAAATCACATGCATGGAGATTGATTTAATGAGTTTTGTTATATACAGTTATTTTCGCGTACAGCTCCTTGCACATTATACTGATGTGATTGAACAAAACAGTTATTTTATCTTAAAAAAAAGTGACGCAGCCAATCATATTAATGGAGTACATAAGTAATATGTAAACATGATTGCACATAGAATTTTTGCGATTTTAATAATGGTGAATTACAAATTAACTCTCCCAAATTATATGGGGAAGCAAAATCACAACCTCAGCCTTGTCTTTTACAAATAGTCATTACACCGTGATCATGATATAAACGAGTCTACTTCCTCTAATATTGCTGTAAAAAAAGTTGTTCAAAATGTTTTCAACAATGACTTGACCATAACATGACTCCTTATCAATTGTATTATTATCTTTTGTCATCATTTGTTGGCACTTCTCTTTTTTAGCTTTTAGAAGAACTTACTTCTTGTCAAGGTGTTTGAGAACTATAGGCATTAATATTAGGTGACATATATCATTTGATCACTTTTAATTTGCACATACTCCAAACTATCCTCATTTTGGAAACCATCATATCAATATCATCAGTTGTGTTCAAGGTAGCATATTTTACACTTTTTTTCTTTATAGTTTTAGCATTAGTACCTGTTGCTCCATCCTTTAATTTCAATGGTTTTACCTCCTTAACATATATATATAGTTGGATATAAGTGTTATCATCCATTTCTTGGCTGCTAGTTTGGACTATATATTATATACCACGAAAAAATCATGATTTGTACTATGTAAAGATAAAATAGAAATACAACACAAAAAAAAAAAGAAAAAAGAAAAAGAAATATAATAAAATTTAACGCTCGAGTGCTTAATTCCCAAACTTCAAGGGAAAAAGCTTAATTCCCAAACCCGATGAAAAGCTCGAGAATGTGGTGCA
>QEOT01121821.1:0-17731 GCA_003123785.1 Pterocarya stenoptera | reverse complement strand
AAACTGATCAGGGTATCATCTACGAGCTGTATTAATATTGGCCTCACGTATAATGGCGTACTCTGGCGGGGAATTCATCATGTTTCATTGCTTAATTTGTTCGGGTGGTCCTTCATTCAGCTTTTGTTTGATGGTCATGTGTTCTCGATCTTTAACTCTACTTTTCTTTTTCTTTTTTTCTTTTTTGCAGGTTTGATATTCAGAGACTAGAGTACGTTGTACCACTACGGAATTTCAATTTCAAAAGTAAACATAGATTATTGTTCGGATTGAGCTTATATGCTAGTGCAACAAACCATGCATTAACTAGCTAGCAAATTGCATGCCATGGATCGATGAGTTTAATAATATTTGAGAGCTCATATATAGAGGTTTCTATAGCATTTCAAAAATTTCTACCTAACTAAGAAAAGATCAAGTTCGATCCGGCCAGTCCATGTATAACTATATGAAAAAGCATAACACAAGGGTTAGATGCATTTTCCACACTCTAAGTAGCAAGTGTTTTATATTTGGTGTCCCAAATTAGGAAAAATGGCATTGCACATTCCAATTATCACTTTGTTTTTTAAATAGCACAAAAATAGATCATGTTGTAATATATATATACATAGAGAGAGAGAGAGGATACTCATGATCATTTGGCAATAGTCGCATGCACACTACAAGAAAAACGGATTTTTGAGATCAATTTATTGCAACTAAAAAATTATTTACAACTAATTTTAATTGTAAATAATTATTTCTCTGAAAATTAACTGGTCGTAAAAATCAGTTTTCTTATAGTGGCAGTTGGAGGTGCAATGTGCATGTAAGTTTTGTATTTCGGAGTACATGCAAGCTGGAGAGGTAAAACATTAACTATTAGTTGAAGGGTAGTACTGAAAGAGTATGTATGCCTCCAATGCTGATCTGGGATGGAAATATATCTCCATTAATGTGTAATGATTTTCTTTTTCTAATTAATTACATGATCATATATATATATAGAATTAATTATTTTATTACTCCCAATTAGGGGAAATACTTTAATTTGAAAAGCAATGTGATTCAATTTCCATGAAATTTAACAGCATTTGATGATATATATATATATATGTAAATTCAAAAACTAGTCAAAGCATTCACACGATATCTGAAATATTAATTGGCCGGTGTTAATAACGACAAAATGAAAAGAACACCGTGTTAAATATGGACTAATTAAATCAATAGTAGTACTACCTGATCATCAGTTTTTATTAATAATAATAATAGTTAAGGTTGTTAAAGCCGAAATTCATACAGTTGTCTATTTAATTTCTAAAACGTGAACGGTCAAAGATGGTTGCATTGGCCTTGAAGAAAACGAGCATAGCTTACCCCACCAGGCTCTCAAATCAGCAAACTTTTTCCAGAGGCAAGTTATGATAATATTTTACTTTCACCTTTGGCTTTATACTCTGATAAAAAGCGTTCAATAAGTTAATGACCAATGTCTGTGGAGACGTTTGATTATTTCTAGCTTCTGCTGTTGACTTGGTGTTGCTCCTCATAATATTACTGATGGAGAACAACCCTAGTTCATCCAGATCAAGTACTGATCGCAAAACCATTGAGCGAAATAGGAGAAACCAAATGAAGGCCCTTTACTCCGAGCTTAATTCTCTTGTACCCCATCAAAATTCAAGGGTCTCTCTCTCTCTCTCTCTCTCTCTCTCTCAATATATTTACATATACACTATAACGTCTGCTCATAGATGAAGAAATTTTGATATATGGTACTATATATGCAGGAAGTTACATCACTCCCAGATCAACTGGATGAAGCCGTAACCTACATAAAGAAGATGCAGACAAGCTTGGAGAAAATGAATGAGAAAAAAGACAGCCTCATGGGCATTGATCAAAAGCCGAATGCAGGCACAAATGGTTCTGGAATCACGTACTCGGCAGTGCAGCTAAGATCACCACAAATTGAGATTAGTGAAATTGGTTCGGCTTTACAGGTTGTTTTGATAACTGGGTTGGATTTTCAGTTCATGTTCAGTGAGACCATTCGCGTGCTTCATGAAGAAGGAACTGAGATTGTTAATGCCAATTTCACCATTGTTGATGATTTAGTGTTTCACACAATACATGCAAAGGTAGCCATTAATTATTATTGCTTTTTTTTTTTTTTAATCTTCCTTCTCAATAATTACCACTTTTTGTGAAAGATTTTCGTGAATTTGTAATTTGTTTTTGGTATCATCTTAACATATTGTAGGTTGGGGAGTCGGCATTGGGTTATGAAGCTGCAAGAATATCTGAGAGACTAAAGAAAATTTGTCAGTATTGATCATGTTGATCTTATAATTTGAATTTATAATGTTTCCACCGTGTGCTTAATTGTATCCACTTACGAAACAAGCAAGCTGCTCATGATCAGTGCAATATATTTCTGATGGCCGAGAGGTACTATAATATTAAATCATATTGGACAAATTCGTTCCTGATTTTCCACAATATCCATCATTAATCACTGACCAGTGTACAGTTGTTAATTAGGGTATGCTGATCATCAGTCTGAAGATTTTCAGCAAAAACTTGTCATGCAGTTTGTGATCTCTATTCACATTTATAATGCTTCAACAAGAAATCAGCTGGATGATATATATACACATGACAAGATCTAAGTTCAATTGGAAAACCATATATATAGTTCATGTTTATTTGATCAGCTGGATTGTGTTTCCATTTAGTCATTCATCATTTAATTAAAGTACTTGTGTGTTTGACTATATTACGATCAATTCTTCTACTTGCAGTGTGGATACAATATTTCCTCACACTGCTGGCTGACATTAAATTCTCTTGCAAATTGATCAAATATTTATATATGTTATATATATGAAATGAATTAGTTGTGTCATTACTATATATGACAAAGCATTAATTAGGAATAGCTATTGTGTGGTTAGGTACGTACCGTACTATTTTTAGAGATCAAGAAGGCGATCGAGCTATACATTTATATATATATATATATATATAGGCATAATTGCTATGAACTCTTGGAATGAATCAATGTTGATCTGATCATGTGCATGTGTTAGTTATCAGAGATGATAATTTGATAATACAATGATTAGGAAGATTAATTCTACAGGTTAAAGGAATAATCAGTCTTATATATCCAGGCTGTAACTATTGAAAACAATTCAGACTTAACAAGTCTCAGTCAAATGCACATGCAGTACTCTTCAAACGGCACTTTCCTTCCTAACCAAGATCCCTTATGTCATGGCACCACTCCTCTTGACCGTTGCACAAATGGATTCTGTACAAAAGTTTAAGCTAACGAGAAGAGGTAAATTTTATTATTTATTTTATATGATCTTAACAATAATGCACACACACATAAGATGGATCAAAAGCTGAAATTTAACCTTCTGATCATATGGTACTTGCTTATTAGTAATTTTGTGAATATATCAAGCACAACCTCATGTATGTACATGATATAAGTCATTCATGTAAAGGTTTTTGAAGAAAGAAAGAAGTGTATATTGGAGAGGTGCCTTAATATATATATATATATATATATGTTTTTAGTACTCTTGTTGGGTAATTTATAACTTTCTTTCTTATAAATAGCTAATAGAGAAATACTTTAGTCACAAAGAGATCTTATAAAAGAAAACCCACAAACTAGTGTGTCTTATTGTGATACGTTAGATTATAATCTATTTTTATTATAAAGTAAATCTAACATATCATATGAAGAAACCATATCAATTTGTGAGTTTACTTTTATGGAGTCTTTTTGTGCATGTAGCACTTCTCAAGCTAATTATTTTGCATGAGCACATGATCTCTTCTCTTTTATATCAGGTGATATTCATGTATTAATTGCATTGCTTTGAATTGGAATCTTATATATAAATTATATATATATAAACCTTATAACTGTTTGAAACAAAAGCTGTGATATTCATATCACAGCTTTATTGGTAACGGTATCCAATCAAAGCTAAAAATCAACATATATATGGCGATCTTCGATCAAGGTAGAAAATCATGTAACAGAAAAGGAGGGATATATGGTCTTCTAGCGATATAATGTTCAGAATTCAGTTTGTCAGATTTTTCCAGCTTGAAAGTTTCCCACTAAGGAAATTGTAACCTCCTTTTTGCGATGGAATTATGTGGAAAGTGTTGTTTCCGGACGAAAGTGCAACCTAGAAAATATGGCAGCCAATACTTTAAATAGTAACATAATTTTTTTCCCATCTAAGGAAATTTTCGTGGAAGTTCATGAGTATTTTAATAACGTCAAAGAAGACGGGAATTTTTCCTAATTTTATTTATAACCCTAACTTACATATCGGGGCGAATATTGCATGAGCCTTGAGGACAGAATTCGGATGAAATTTATACCGGAAAACAAAGGAAGTTTTAAATGATAATAAGGGTAGAAAAATTGTTATCCCTTGAAGAATGTACGTTTTGCACAATATATAGCATATAATGAGAGAAGATGGTCCATATATAGTTGAAGGCTTGAAGCTAGGAGTTGTCACTTGTGACTACTCTTGAAATGCCTACATTTACTATAAATTTTATAAATTTTATAAATTGAAGTCAAGGCCAAGCCAAGCCCAAGCCCAAGGCTTGTGGGAAGGGCTCCCCTAAAGTGGATCTCATTGAGCCCCTAAATGCTACCAACTTACAAATGGATCCAAAATCCCATGGTCTGTAAACTTCGTTGAGCTGCAAATTCCAAATTTGATTATAAAAATTTTAAGAAAAACTTGTTTCCAAACAGATTATTTTCCCTTATCCAAAACCCCTAGCGTCTCCTAAGTTTCCCTCCTTTTTTTCATCGCTTGCCAGTGGCACCCAGATCCTAAACCTCAGTGAGACAAAATCCTTAATCATGGTCGTAGGACTCGACGCTAGATTGGTCCCATTCAATCCCGAAGGGTGGGGCCCACCCGATTCCACCGAAACCACCACATCCGTCGCCGCCGGCAGCACTAACAACCTTCCTCTTAACGTTCCCTTTGCACCCTTCTCCCGCTCCGATAAGCTCGGCCGGACCGCAGACTGGACTCGCAACTACAACAATCCGGCCCGGTCCAAGAACCCTTCCGACTCCGTGTTCGACTTCTCCAACGACGAATCGTTCCCTGCCTCGGCCGACGACGACTCGTTCCGACTTGTCGACGGCAAGCCGCCTCCGAAGCCTAGGTTCGGTCCGAAATGGCGGTTCCAGCAGCAGCGCCAGCTCCCCCAGCGGCGAGACGAAGAGGTCGAGGCCCGCAAGCGCGAGGCCGAGAAGGAGCGAGCCCGTCGCGACCGGCTATACCACCTCAACCGTTCGAACCCTAACGCGCAGCGCCGCGAGGCCGCCGTGTCCAAGTCTTCCGTGGACATCCAGCCCGAGTGGAACATGCTCGATCAGATCCCCTTCTCCACCTTCTCCAAGCTCTCTTTCTCTGTTCCCGAGCCAGAGGATCTCGTCCTCTGCGGCGCGCTCGAGTTCTACGACCGCTCCTACGATCGCATTACTCCGAAGAACGAGCGCCGCCTTGAGCGTTTCAAGAACCGCAATTTCTTCAAAGTCACCACCACCGACGATCCAGTCATCCGTCGCCTCGCCAACGAGGACAAAGCAACGGTCTTCGCCACCGATGCAATTCTATCCACGCTCATGTGCGCACCGAGATCGGTGTACTCGTGGGACATTGTTGTTCAGAGGGTTGGGAACAAGCTGTTCTTCGACAAAAGGGACGGCTCGCAGCTCGATTTGCTCTCGGTGCACGAGACGTCGCAGGAGCCATTGCCGGAGGCAAAGGATGATATCAACTCAGCGTACTCCCTCAGTGTCGAGGCGGCCTACATCAACCAAAATTTCTCGCAGCAGGTCCTGATTCGGGACGGGAACAAGGTGACCTTCGACGAGCCCAACCCCTTTGCAAACGAAGGGGAAGAGCTCGCTTCTGTGGCGTATAGGTACAGGCGTTGGAAGCTCGACAATGATATGTACTTGGTGGCACGGTGTGAGGTCCAGAGCGTGGTCGAGGTTAACAAACAGAGGTCCTTCCTCACTTTGAATGCGCTTNATGTTTCCACCGTGTGCTTAATTGTATCCACTTACGAA
The DNA here is from genome assembly GCA_003123785.1 of Pterocarya stenoptera. Taxonomy (NCBI): domain Eukaryota; kingdom Viridiplantae; phylum Streptophyta; class Magnoliopsida; order Fagales; family Juglandaceae; genus Pterocarya; species Pterocarya stenoptera. Next base: position 11,604 of record QEOT01121821.1, on the reverse strand, counting down.
ACAAGCAAGCTGCTCATGATCAGTGCAATATATTTCTGATGGCCGAGAGGTACTATAATATTAAATCAAATTGGACAAATTCGTTCCTGATTTTCCACAATATCCATCATTAATCACTGACCAGTGTACAGTTGTTAATTAGGGTATGCTGATCATCAGTCTGAAGATTTTCAGCAAAAACTTGTCATGCAGTTTGTGATCTCTATTCACATTTATAATGCTTCAACAAGAAATCAGCTGGATGATATATATACACATGACAAGATCTAAGTTCAATTGGAAAACCATATATATAGTTCATGTTTATATGATCAGCTGGATTGTGTTTCCATTTAGTCATTCATCATTTAATTAAAGTACGTGTGTGTTTGACTATATTACGATCAATTCTTCTACTTGCAGTGTGGATACAATATTTCCTCACACTGCTGGCTGACATTAAATTCTCTTGCAAATTGATCAAATATTTATATATGTTATATATATGAAATGAATTAGTTGTGTCATTACTATATATGACAAAGCATTAATTAGGAATAGCTATTGTGTGGTTAGGTACGTACCGTACTATTTTTAGAGATCAAGAAGGCGATCGAGCTATACATATATATATATATAGACATAATTGCTATGAACTCTTGGAATGAATCAATGTTGATCTGATCATGTGCATGTGTTAGTTATCAGAGATGATAATTTGATAATACAATGATTAGGAAGATTAATTCTACAGGTTAAAGGAATAATCAGTCTTATATATCCAGGCTGTAACTATTGAAAACAATTCAGACTTAACAAGTCTCAGTCAAATGCACATGCAGTACTCTTCAAACGGCACTTTCCTTCCTAACCAAGATCCCTTATGTCATGGCACCACTCCTCTTGACCGTTGCACAAATGGATTCTGTACAAAAGTTTAAGCTAACGAGAAGAGGTAAATTTTATTATTTATTTTATATGATCTTAACAATAATACACACACATAAGATGGATCAAAAGCTGAAATTTAACCTTCTGATCATATGGTACTTGCTTATTAGTAATTTTGTGAATATATCAAGCACAACCTCATGTATGTACATGATATAAGTCATTCATGTAAAGGTTTTTGAAGAAAGAAAGAAGTGTATATTGGAGAGGTGCCTTAATATATATATATATTTATATATATGTTTTTAGTACTCTTGTTGGGTAATTTATAACTTTCTTTCTTATAAATAGCTAATTGAGAAATACTTTAGCCACAAATAAATCTTATAAAAGCAAACCCACAAACTAGTGTGTCTTATTGTGATACGTTAGATTATAATCTATTTTTATTATAAAGTAAATCTAACATATCATATGAAGAAACCATGTCAGTTTGTGAGTTTACTTTTATGGAGTTTTTTTGTGCATGTAGCACTTCTCAAGCTAATTATCTTGCATGAGCACATGATCTCTTCTCTTTTATATCAGGTGATATTCATGTATTAATTGCATTGCTTTGAATTGGAATCTTATATATAAATTATATATATATAAACCTTATAACTGTTTGAAACAAAAGCTGTGATATTCATATCATGAATATCACAGCTTTATTGGTAACGGTATCAAATCAAAGCTAAAAATCAACATATATATGGCGATCTTCGATCAAGGTAGAAAATCATGTAACAGAAAATTAAGGAGGGAAATATGGTCTTCTAGCGATATAATGTTCAGAATTCAGTGTGTCAGATTTTTCCAGCTTGAAAGTTTCCCACTAAGGAAATTTAACCTCCTTTTTGCGATGGAATTATGTGGAAAGTGTTGTTTCCGGACGAAAGTGCAACCTAGAAAATATGGCAGCCAATACTTTAAATAGTAACATACATCTGTATAATTTTTTTCCCATCTAAGGATATTTTCGTGGAAGTTCATGAGTATTTTAATAACGTCAAAGAAGACGGGAATTTTTCCTAATTTTATTTATAACCCTTACTTACATATCGGGGCGAATATTGCATGAGCCTTGAGGACAGAATTCGGATGAAATTTATACCTGAAAACAAAGGAAGTTTTAAATGATAATAAGGGTAGAAAAATTGAAAGATGAAAAGATAGTTATCCCTTGAAGAACGTACGTTTTGCACAATATATAGAGCATATAACGAGAGAAGATGGTCCATTTTTAGTTAAGGGCTTGAAGCTAGGAGTTGTCACTTGTGACTACTCTTGAAATGCCTACATTTACTATAAATTTTATTAATTGAAGTCAAGCCCAAGCCCAAGCCCAAGGCTTGTGGGAAGGGCTCCCCTAAAGTGGATCTCATTGAGCCCCTAAATGCTACCAACTTACAAATGGATCCAAAATCCCATGGTCTGTAAACTTCGTTGAGCTGCAAATTCCAAATTTGATTTACGAAATTGGATTTATTTTTTAAAGTTTTTATTCTGAATTTTAAGAAATATAGACACATAATATTTATTGAATATTTAAAAATGACTAAAAAAGAGTCACATGAGACTTCCTTTTTCTTTCTATTTTTTTTAAAGCGGTTGATTTATGATGTGACTTAAAAATGTATTAGATATGATAATGTATGTAATTAAAGATATAAAAATTGAGATAAAGATAATTTTTTTTTAAACGAGTAATTCTACATACAGTTGTGGAATGCGCAAACGTCATACAGTCGTTTTGAAAAGGAGTGGGGTCCGCTATTATAAACTTAACTTTTTTTCAAGTGGGTCCCATCTTTATTCACTTTTTATCAAAGCGACTGCTTCCCACTTGCACACTCACGACTGTATTTATCATTTCTCTATCCAAAAACCCTAGCGTCTCCTAAGTTTCCCTCCTTTTTTTCATCGCTTGCCAGTGGCACCCAGATCCTAAACCTCAGTGAGACAAAATCCTTAATCATGGTCGTAGGACTCGATTCTAGATTGGTCCCATTCAATCGCGAAGGGTGGGGCCCACCCGATTCCACCGAAACCACCACATCCGTCGCCGCCGGCAGCACTAACAACCTTCCTCTTAACGTTCCCTTTGCACCCTTCTCCCGCTCCGATAAGCTCGGCCGGACCGCAGACTGGACTCGCAACTACAACAATCCGGCCCGGTCCAAGAACCCTTCCGACTCCGTGTTCGACTTCTCGAACGACGAATCGTTCCCTGCCTCGGCCGACGACGACTCGTTCCGACTTGTCGACGGCAAGCCGCCTCTGAAGCCTAGGTTCGGTCCGAAATGGCGGTTCCAGCAGCAGCGCCAGCTCCCCCAGCGGCGAGACGAAGAGGTCGAGGCCCGCAAGCGCGAGGCCGAGAAGGAGCGAGCCCGTCGCGACCGGCTATACCACCTCAACCGTTCGAACCCTAACGCGCAGCGCCGCGAGGCCGCCGTGTCCAAGTCCTCCGTGGACATCCAGCCCGAGTGGAACATGCTCGATCAGATCCCCTTCTCCACCTTCTCCAAGCTCTCTTTCTCTGTTCCCGAGCCAGAGGATCTCGTCCTCTGCGGCGCGCTCGAGTTCTACGACCGCTCCTACGATCGCATTACTCCGAAGAACGAGCGCCGCCTTGAGCGTTTCAAGAACCGCAATTTCTTCAAAGTCACCACCACCGACGATCCAGTCATCCGTCGCCTCGCCAACGAGGACAAAGCAACGGTCTTCGCCACCGATGCAATTCTATCCACGCTCATCTGCGCACCGAGATCGGTGTACTCGTGGGACATTGTTGTTCAGAGGGTTGGAAACAAGCTGTTCTTCGACAAAAGGGATGGCTCGCAGCTCGATTTGCTCTCGGTGCACGAGACATCGCAGGAGCCATTGCCGGAGGCAAAGGATGATATCAACTCAGCGTACTCCCTCAGTGTCGAGGCGGCCTACATCAACCAAAATTTCTCGCAGCAGGTCCTGATTCGGGACGGGAACAAGGTGACCTTCGACGAGCCCAACCCCTTTGCAAACGAAGGGGAAGAGGTCGCTTCTGTGGCGTATAGGTACAGGCGTTGGAAGCTCGACAATGATATGTACTTGGTGGCACGGTGTGAGGTCCAGAGCGTGGTCGAGGTTAATAAACAGAGGTCCTTCCTCACTTTGAATGCGCTCAATGAATTCGACCCGAAATACTCTGGAGTCGATTGGAGGCAGAAGCTTGAGACCCAAAGAGGTGCTGTATTGGCCACCGAGCTGAAGAACAACGCGAACAAGTTGGCTAAATGGACCTCTCAAGCTATGCTAGCTGGCGCGGATTTGATGAAATTGGGGTATGTCTCGCGGGTTCATCCTCGCGATCATTTTAACCATGTGATATTGGCGGTCGTTGGTTACAAGCCGAGGGAGTTTGCGGCGCAGATTAATATGAACACTTTGAATATGTGGGGAATTGTGAAATCCATTGTGGACCTTTGCATGAAATTGAATGAGGGCAAGTACGTGCTTGTGAAGGACCCAACTAAGCCGCAAGTTAGGATCTATGAGGTGCCATCTGATGCATTTGAGAATGACTATGTGGAGGAGCCGCTGCCAGAGGACGAGCAGGTTCAGCCACCCGTGGAGGATGTTGATGCTGGCGAGACAAATGCTGCTGCTGTAAATGATGTCGAATAGAGAGAGAGGTTGATGCTCAAGCTTAGAGGTAATGGTTTTCAGTCCAACTCACTTGCCACATATCTGTTTTCATTCATTATTTGAGTAATGAGCGTGATGGTTTAAAATTCCTCCTAATAAAAGCTGAAAAAATAAAGGTATTAGCCCTGTAGGGTTCTTGTTTCTAACCAATGCGTAAGAACTCTAGATGAAATAGAGAAATGATATTTGTAGTGTAGAGTGTCCAACTGCCGTGCAATCTTTTGAAAAAAAAGTAAATAAATACGAGATTTACATGGAAAAATAAATAAATAAATAATTTTTTAATAGTGGACTTCACTATTTTTCAAAAAAATTGTGTGACGCTTGTGCATTCCACGTAGCATTACTTGAAATATATCAGATAAGGTCCTGACAGATGCGAAAGAAAATTATTGACTTGCAGAATGACTAGAGAGTGCCGAGCGAAACTCTTAGGGATTGTTCCATGGATATAGTTGCGAGTCTGTGAGTAAGAATACTATTAAATGGAAGTTACTTAACTTACTCTTCAGAATACCGGATGGCCATAGAACAAACTAATGACAATGTTCAAAATGGTAGTTAAAAGTCACTGCTACAAATGATCTGAGATTGCCACTTTTCTTTTTTGTTTCTTGGAAAAGTCTCATCGTCTATGTGGTCGGTTTTTGGTTGTTTGGATTATGATTTGTAAGCTGAAGTATGCCCTATGAGTCAGCATCAGATTCAAAGTTTCCTTTGGCGGATTTGATCTCTCTTCTGCCCTTTGGCGGATTTGGAATCTACAACATATAATTTTTGAAGCAGGGGTTTTTATTCCTGCTTGTAATGACCAAAAATTAGTAGCTGAAATTTAAAGTAGTTTGAAAGGTTATGTCAATAAGGAGAGGCCCAGACATTGCGTGATGTCTTTAGTCCAAGAACTTGTGACATAATCCCTTCGGTAAGGATAGCGTTAATCCTTAGTTGGATTAATTAATCTCTCTGGCATTATATAATTTGGAATTTAATGGTCTCAAAACGTCTTCTTTCCTCTTTATCTTAATTCGACAATTGAAAGGGTTAAGCATGCTACTTGACACTATTTTATATCTCTGTTTTGAAACTTTCCTTTGATGCTATAATCAAATTGCACATATTATTAGTTAGTTAGGTAGTATTATGTCTTATTTTGCAAGATTTAGAATAACAAGCAACCAAATTGAACCATATTTTGCCAGTAATGTCCATTGCTTTCTCGCAACGTGCATGTATATCCCAGAATACAATTATGTTGTCGAATGCTATATCTTGGATTGGTTTTTGCAGATCAAAACCATTTATTCCGAGGAGCAAGAAGTGATTGTAACCTATTTTGCCGCAAGAGAGAGAGAGAGAGAGAGAGAGAGAGAGAGAGAGAGAGAGAGATTTCTGCAACAACATCATGCCCTAGTAGTTTCTTGTTTTGCAAACTGTTATTGCTATTTAGCGGAAAGACAACAAGCTTTTATAGCTTGCCTTTTTGGAGACTCTGTTGATTCAATTTGAAGGATTTTCTGCGGGGTCTAGAAATGAAAGCTACACAATTGGTTTGTTCAGATGCCATGTTTTGGTTTTCACTTCACATTTCAACTCTCTGGATGAATTGTGTACTGTTCTAAATTCTCCAGAGAGAGAGAGTGAGCCCTGGGCCCGATACCAAAGCCCATAAGTGATGCAATATAAGAAGCCCATTAGTTCTAGTAATTGTAAGTAGAGTCATCCCAGCCCAAAACAGATATTTTCGGTGGACACCATGCATAATAGGCGCTAGAGTAACCTGGCCCAAAAGGCAAAGAGAGGAGATGAGATAAGATTAGATTAGAGTTAAAAAGTTGAATAAAAGATTATTAGAATATATTTTTTTAATATTATTTTTGTTTTGAAATTTGAAAAAATTAAATTATTTATTTTATTTTGTGTGGGAGTTTGGAAAAATTGTAATGATTAAATGAGATAAAATAAGTTAAAATAAATTGCGAAAACAAATAAGGCATAAATCTTAAGCATTCACCCCGGAAGTTTGTTTTCCCTGATGATCAAATAGTAACATTCTAACATCATAACTCTCCCTATAAATTTCCCTTCAAATATCAGATCTGGTGAGTCATATCTGCTACAAATTTTGCGTCTGTGAAATGTGTGGGTGTCAATTCGGTGGAATCACAATTTTCGAAAATGAGCTCACTCCCAGTGGGTGCATCTAGCACTGCCCAACTCATTAATGGAGTCTTTTCCATGACAACACCACCTCAGGTCCTCAGTCTGCCTTATTGGAACTATTTGCATTTAGAATGTGGTCCCTTTCAACACTTTTTAACCGGCATTTGCTTTCTCAATTCATATAAAAGAATGAGCATTGGATTCATCTCTCTTTTTCACCTTTTTTTCCTGTCAGTGTAGCTTAGGTTCCTCCCATTAAGTATAGAATACAATGTGGATATTTGTCTCTCTGACTTGTGCTAAAGCCAGCCTGCGTTTGACAATTCACATCGAAAGTCTCAAAGGTTTGTTTGGATGACACTTTTTTTTCTTAGTTTTATTTATTATTATTAATTAAACTTCTATCAAAGTTTAAAGAAAAAATCTATTCATCATTATTTTTTCATCATCCTCTCATCATCTCATGATGTGGTATTAGATGATAGATTTATAAATAATATATAATAAATAATCTTCAATCATCTAATACCACATCATAAGATTATGAAAAGATGATGAAAATTGAGATGATGAGCAATACTACTTAAATTTAAAACATACGAAGACTTATTAAAAGATATTTTATTTGGGCTTTTCTATTTGTCTTTTGTGACTGAAACCAAAAAAAAAATGATTGGTTGAATATTTTTAACATTGAAATATGTTTTAAGTGAAAGAAAGAAAATCTAAAAATTTTATTTAGTATTTTGAATTCAGGATCGGAATCTTTTAGCACAAGATGAATTTGGAATTATTTTATAAACTAGATCAGCAATTTTACAGAGTCTATGGTGTTGTCCATTGCCTGCTCACTTGTGGATGACAAAGGAATGTTGGTCCAATAGGGTTCTGATTTGAGAATAAAAATATATCAAAGGTACCCACCCTTTGATTTGATATAAAAAATAATAATAGCAAAGAAAAGAAAAGCCTTTAGTAAAAAAGAAAATAAAATAAAATAAAATATATTAACTGGGATGCATGCATATTGCATGTATGGTTGGGCAATCAGAAATTTGAAAGGAACACCATGTTTCTTAGAATTGCCTGAGCAACCCAACATCTACCACATTAGGTTGAAAAGTAACTCTTGGAGTTGGAGCATGATGATTGCTGCTTTTTGAGTGTGATCCGATTACTACTAAGAACAGAAAACTCTATCTAATAATGCAGTAGTTCTAGAGAAGTTGATTGATGCTTGGATCTCTTGTTTGCTGAAATGCCCATATGAGTGCATTTTGAATGTGCCGTGATTGCTGTGTTTTACCCTAGTCCTCAGGTTCAATGTTTCCGTAAGCTTGTGCGTTACTTAGTTTCTCTTCTTATATTTATTTTCTCATACCTAAAAAGGTTTGTTTGGTTAGTGAAATGAGATGAGGTGATTTTAAATGAGTTGAATAAAATATTGTTAGAATATTATTTTATAAAATTATTATTATTTTGAGATTTAAAAAAAGTTGAGTTGTTTATTATATTTTGTATAAGAATTCAAGAAAGTTATAATAATAAGATGAGATAAGATGAGTTGAGAGTGTTTCTATATCCAAACGATACTGTTTTAAAAATTGAATAATGTTACATACAAGTTTAAGATATACAAGTTTCGTGTAGACGAAAAAAGTCGAATCTAATATAGAAAATTGTGTTTTAGTAGGTCTCATTTATTCAAGAGATTAGCATGCCTTAAGGTTTATACAAATCTTCTTCTTTTTTGCTTTGTATTTTGTTGCCGCTGTGCATTAGAGCTAATGGGTAAATGAGTTGTATTCCAATATGTTATTGTTTTCCTTCTTACCTTCTTATTTTGTTATATTTTCTCAGCTGTCATTTCTTTTCTGCAGATCGAAACAGAAGGGTAAAAGAGCAGAAACACAAAGCGGAAATCCTTGAAAATGCTTAAAGAAAAGAACAAAATTAAATTGAACAAATAAGAAAATAAACAAGATTTAGAAATGTTGAAACAATCTTTAAGATTCTGGTGTGGTGGATCCTTCCTAGGAACAAGTACAGCGAGTGTGTTTCCCACTAGAGTTGAGTTGCTCATTCATAATTTTTTTTTTTTTTAAAAGAAAAAACAACGTTAATATTATATGTGTTTTGTCATGTATAAATTATTATGTCTATTGGCAGAGAATTTAAGATATTTTGCAGGGGAAGCGTCCCCACCCAACAGTTACCCCCATCTTATAATTTTTTATTTTTATTGATAATGATGAGTATGTATTAAATTGGAGTACTTGCTGTCTGGTCATTTACAGAGAAAAATTGCTAGATATTTGAATACTTCTTCATTTGGATGAATTTAAAGGGATAGTGTGGATGGTGATGTTGGTTTTAATATTATTATTATTTTAAAATTAAAAAAATAAAATTATTTATTATATTTTATATAAAATTTTAAAAAAATTATAATAATAAAATAAAATAAAATAAAATAAAATGAGCCAATATTTCTTTATCAAACCGGCCTTAAACACTCAGTTGGTACGGGGTGGTATTTCATAACCTCGAGGTCAGGAATTCGAGTCAGACGTAAGTTGAAACTACTTGCTGTAGTAGTGCCTAATCAAAGGTTTATGGGATGGGTCTTGGACTAGCTGGCATCTTGGTGAGTTGTAGTGATAAGTTCGTTCTTTTAAATAGTAGTTATTGTTCAAACTGAATATTTCACAATGAAAAGAAGCTCTTCCTCGTTTGTTTTCAGAGATGAGATGAGATGAGTTTGAAAAAATTGAATTATTTATTTTATTTTGTATTGAAATTTGAAAAAATTATAATGATTAAGTGATAGAATATGAGATAAATTTTAAAAAATTAAATTATTTATTTATTTTATATTAAAATTTAAAAAAATTATAATGACGATAGTTTTTAAAAAATAAAGAGAACATAATCATACCCAGAGAGAAGATAGTTACGTGATCGCCCCGACTTCCCCTTGTTACTCAAAAAATAAACCGACCTTAAACAAAAACAGATACAGACTTTGACAAAATAGAAAAACAGACATTATTATGATTATTGTTATTTATTAGTTTTTTGTATTAATTTAATGCCATAGTCAGACTCAATGGCTCTGCAAGTCAATGGGAAATTTTGAATCACTTTTTGACGATTTCTTTTCTCTCTCTCACACACACACACAGATAGCCCCCACCCATTTCTCTTTCTCCAAACACCACCATTGGAACCTCTCCTTTTTTGGCAAGCTTAGCCAATGGTATGTCCCCAGCTGGAGTTTCCCTCTAAAGCTAATCTACTCAGACTACTCTCCTCCTAGAGCGCGTATTTTCAGTTTCCTGATTGGGTCAATTTTTTAATCAGTTAGGACGCTAATATTGGCTGGGATAAAATTAAAGATTAATTAAATTTTAGATGATATGCGTTAAAAAGTCCTCATATTGGATTGAGCATCTTTAAAATAATTTAGATGTTAGCTATAGTGATTAACTAAATTTAAAGAATCAAATTGATTCACCAAAAGTTAAAATAATAATTTCTCACTCCAAGCAAACATTAAAATATTAATTTCTCACTCTAATAAAAATATTATTTGATTTATAATTAAGAAAAGTAGATAGAATTTTTGATGAGTTTAATCAAATATTTTTTGTTATTAACATTAAATGACTTTTAAAAATATGATTTTTTTAATATTAATTTAATTAAAATATAATTATTATTAATATTAAATTAGTAGAATTATAAAATGTGATATAAAAAAATTAAATAACAAAATTATTAATTTAATAATATTTTCTTATTATAGAGAGAGTAAATGGCTAATCTAATGTGGGGATTGAATTTAAATAGAATATGCAAATGTAAGAAAGTGTGATATTGGCTAAAATTTGAAGATGTATTTGGCTAATCCAATACTAGTGCTCTTATATACATTAATACTAGCTATACAAAAATTCTACTCTCACCCACAGTCCCAACATTTTTATTTATTTAATGATTAATTAAATATATTTTAATTATGTTGTGATCTTTTTAAAAAAAAAATTGAAAGATATAAAAAATAAATATTGCTCTTATGAGGATCCATCTCGTGCTAGGTGGATGTATCACTGCTGATTAGCTATAATTATTATATTTAAGTTGGTAAAATAAGAATATATTATATAAAAATTTTAATCTTTTATAAACAAATCTCAAATTCAACTTGGACTTGATTGCACAGTCAACAAAACAATAATTCATATGCTAAAAAAATAATATTAGATATATTCTTATATAAACTTGTATTACATACAATGATATAAATAAATAAAAGTTAATTTTTTTTAAAGTAAATATAAGTTAATTGAGTAACATTAGGTAAAGTTTTATAATGTATAAGTTATGCATCTTTTTTTTCAAAAATAGAACTCATAATAAGGAAATAATTTTTAATATTAATTCTTTTTTTTTTTATTTAAAGAGTAGACAAGATTTATACAGTATAACTGGATTGAAGGATAAAAGACTCTTTGCACATTCCAATTATGAGTTTGTCACAGTTGGTTGAGAATGTAACTGAAACAAGTAGTGTTGTTGGAACGTGTTGTGCACACTCCTAAACAACGTGTGGAGTAAAGCCGCGATAAGAGACTCCCCAACTCCAAAGAATCCCCCACCCAAAACATTTCTTACCAAACAGAAGAAGTAACAAAGTCTCTCATCCTAATCTCTCATCAAAGTCTCTCTCTTTTCTCCATCTTCTTCTTCCTCGTCTTCGTGACTCTCTTTTTATCTGTGTGCGTGTTTGTGGAGCATCTCATAGAGTCATCAATGGAGTCAATCTCTCCAAGATACCATGAA
>QEOT01121820.1:0-17707 GCA_003123785.1 Pterocarya stenoptera | reverse complement strand
GATCTTTATATGAAGGAACTGTTGGATAAGACAAGCTGTGTGGCTTCATGAGACCACGCCTCCAAGAACTTCTAGTACACCATTTGGTATTCACCTTGCAAAAATAAACAATGCAATATGTCAGAGTTTCTAACAAAATCCTTAACGAAATGTTGATGTGGCATGCGACAAATGGCATGCAATTAATCACCTTTTTTTTAGGTTGATGGTATAAGATATAATCATCATTGCCTTGCAATCAATCACCCGGGGGTGGTTTCCCCACCCCCAGACGATCAGGTCGACAGGGGAACTGCTCTAGCCAGGTGGGTGGAGGGTGGAACCTTTTCCCCTCACCCCGCAGCTGGAGGGAGGGTTCCCCAATCCCACTGCCTGCAAACAGTTGTCGGAGGGGAAGGGTCACATGCCTGCGCCGCCCACCCTGTGCAGGTTTGGGAGGGGAAGGGGTTGGGACCCTTCCACTCCCATGCCCATACTTCCCCCCATCCTGCAGATTTCCCACCCTTCCCCATCCAAGCCCTTCACAAGTTGGAAATGAGGTAACCCCTCCCACCACGTGGGGGGTGAGAGGGATTTATTTCTCCTCCCCCAAAAAGCACATAAGAAGGGGGAGATGTTCTGCCTACCTTGCTGATGGGTCGTGGGAACAGCCCTGTTTTCAGAAGTTGCTAATCCCAGGGACTATTTTTTTATTCATTTCACATTCTTCTGTAGTTCAGGAAACATGTTATTTAGTGAAACCTAGGGACTTTATTAAATTTCCCTAATATTTAATAGCCAAAAAAAAAAAAGATCGAGAAAAATAGATAATTCTGAAGGGCAAAAACTTAGTCTAAGCAAATAAATTCATTTGACCATTATTTCACGAAGCAACTTCCAGACACTAAAAAACATATCAATCCAATCATACCATACTGCCATAGATGCTAAGCTGCATTGCCCTTGCAGACAAGCTGTTAGCTTGTCGGTCAATCCCTTCGGGGATCTGGTTACGTTGCCTTGGATTATACAAGTTTTCTGGCCAACTCATTAGACCACGATGTTCGCTGCCAAGGGATCCATGGCGATCAGCAGAAGGAGATATCCAGGATGACCTTCTTTGGAGAGTACTGTTTGCTTCAAATGCTGCCATGTCAAAAATTATCACTCTTGCTCTTGTTTCTACTTGATAGCAGGATCCTTGATGAGAAAAACTGGCTCCCGTGATACCTGTTATCATAAATAAGAAACAGGAACCTCAACTAAATATTGATCATAACAGGATCAGTAAAGAGACTAATGGTTACGGAATCCCATGTACAACCATGCCTTGCATTTGTGGAAAATTAAGCTGATTTTCCTTGAAAGAGAACCATGCCTAAAGATAATTAATTCGAGCAAGAAACCATGTCATCAAATGTTTTGAGCACTATGCAAGGTGACAACCCTCTTGGTGTAAAGATTTTTTAAGGGCCATTATTGAGCTGAAGCAGCCATAAGCCCAAGGATAAGGACAAACCAAAATCAAAGGTGAAAAAGCGCTAAATAACTGTAATAAGGCAAGAGTTAAAATAGAAAAAAAAAAATTACATAAAGAACCGTGAGGCGTGAGTGTTGTAGGAAAAGAGAGAGGTGTTGACTTCCTTTACTGGAGATAACGAAATCGAAAACCTCTGATAGGAAAGTCAGATTTTGCCACCTAGAGGTTCACTAACACTAGTTAAATCTGCTTGAGGCTGATACTCATCGAAGATGATCATTTTTTTTATAATTATTTAGGATTGCAGATGGTCTTTAATTACCTGCCCTACTCTACCGCTACATAACAAGGGGCAAGTAATTATAAACAGGCTGGAGATGTTCCCCCTCCTTCATACCTGATGATTTGAGGCTTTCGAAAATTAGACTCCCGTGTGAAGGCAACAGAGCCGCAGGTGATGCAAGGAGTTCTTCAGCCCCTTGTATTTTTATAAATCCTTCTAATAAGAAACCAATAGAATGCTGAGGAACTTCTATAGTTTCTCCCCTTATGTATAACTTCATTATTGATTGTTCTGAAACAAGAGCCCTCAAATCTTGCAGTGCCATTTTTTCAAATATCTGAGGAAGCAAGAGTTTAACAAGAACAATAGCACTTTCCTGCAAAGCAAGATAAATTGAATGAAAGATCAGTACTCACGCGTTAGCGAAGCCAGTTATGTTATAATGTTTACACTACCATACTAGCATTTATGCTTCTCACGCTAAACCCACTCCCACCATGTGCGCACTTGATGCTTGTCCCCCCACCGGTCCATCTCCTTTTCCCAATCTTTGCTGAAAAAAACTCTCTTGGCCTGGAATTAAGCCACCACAGCTCACGAAACACCTCCAATTTCTGCCTACTTATCTACCAAAATTGAGCTCAGCGCAGTGTTTGCGTTGTCACCAAAAATGGAGTGGAACAGGTGCCTGTAGCCTTATCACAGGGGGGTACCATCTGCCTAAAGTCTCCAGTTGGTACCCATCCCCTAGCCGTATGTAGGTGGTCCCATTAGTGTGTAGAGATGGGTGATTCCAAACTCAGCAGGCAAATTCTTCATGATGACATAAATGGCAAGCAGTATTTGGGGTTTCATTGAAATCCAGAATTCAGGTTGTACGTGGTGTAACCCATTGGTTTTTCTTTTTTTTGGATTGCTTTTGCTTTGGTTACATGGCTCAGTAGTTTATTTCAATTGTTGATTGTGGCATGATAGCATGTGGGGGTTTGGGTGGATTGGCAGGGCGGTGATATGGTGTTTATGGCTGTCCAGGTGTTGTTGGTACGCAAGTTGTCTGAATTTTGGGTGAAAGTTTGGGAGGTTATTCCTATGTGCAGAACTGTTTGATTTTTATATTTATTTTAACCTTTTTAGACTTGTTGGCCTTGGGAACTGAACTTTTGAACAGTTTGCAGTTGGTTCCCAATCACTTTCTGGTTTATGGTTGTTTTAAGAGGTAAGCATAAATATTCCAATACCCACTAAACATCTGGAAATGTCTTCAGAATCTTTTTGAGGGTCTCAACCAAACGATATAAAACCAGTGATTTTCTTCGAAATCATTTTCGCTGGGAAAATATTTTACATAGAAACAATCATAGCCTTAATTGTGCATATCTGATGACAAGTAGAAATAGTGTATGCCCCATGGTAGAAAATTAAAGAACTTCGTTATATTTGCAATTTTTTACAAGTTGGTTGCCAATGGATTTGGCTATTCATGCTATACAAATGATTATGAAATGAAAAATTTTATTCAGCAGCCCTACACTACACACACCTGCTTTTATTTTTTATCTTTTTATTTTTTTCTCTTAGCAAGTATGTGGTCTAGGGCTGCTGAGTGGAAGAACTCAAATAGCAGTCATATCTTCATTTCTTTTTGCAAAGATGGTATAGCCATACCTGCCAAAGAAAATCTTCTAATGACGGATCCAAACTCAGGACTGAAAGTAACTTCTCACTTTCAACAAAACAACAGAGAACCACAGAATCTGTGATCATGTCACAAATGTTAGACTTCCCGCTTAGCACTTCATATAGGCCCAAAGTACTCCCATGTGTAAAAGCCGGATGCAGTGAGTGCTTGTTTTTTATGCTCTTACTTGTCCACTGCAAAACATATTTCTCATTTCTGTCATATATAAGAAAGTTGTATATCTTGAACTGGAAATCCTAGGGAAGTCTTTTAGTTACCTTGACCACCCCATTGGAAATAAGCCAAATACCATTTGGCTTGAAACCTTCCTTGTAAAGTGTCACACCACATAACTTTACTGTTTCTTTGGTAGAACCTTGGAGTGGGGCACTGACCGAAGAAGGGAGAGCCCCAAATAAAGGATGAACACTAATCAAATCACTTATTTTTGGTATCTTAACTAAAGGAGGGTTCCTTAGAAGCTTTTTCAAGTCAGTCTGCATATGAATTGAAGCAAAATTTCTGGTAAAGAAAAAATTAAGAGAAAATTGATGCAAAATCTAAAGATGATAGAAGGTGAACAACACATCATCATTGAATGAACCTGGACAGCATCATGAAGATGTAGCATCTCTTTCTCTTCCAATAACCCAATCTTCTCACAATTTTGGATATAATCTATTAAATGATTCAGCACTGAATATGTTACTTGTCTTGTCTTCACAACCCTTAAAACCTGAAAATTACACAAACTATGTATTGATGCAATATTGGTCCCTTAATTCCACAAAATCTGAAAGGGCTTTAGCTAATGAACTCCAACTAGGATCTAGCACATCTGACATCATGAGACATCCACAAGGGAGTTCAAATTACAAACCTGAGGAAAAGCTACACGAACATCTTCCAAGAACTTTCTGGCTTCTTGTCCTTCTGCCTCGCTTTCTTTGATGACTATAGAAGCCACATCACTTTCACCTAAAGAATAGACAAGAGTTTTAAAGAAGAAAAAATTTCACCGTAACTTGGGCAGTCCAGAAATAAACAATATTCAGAGGCTAAATCTAAATTAGAGGCAATAGCCGTTTAGGCCATGACCTGAAAACAAATATTTATTTTCTAAAAGAGTATTTTCATTTCTTGTTTAGCAATGCTAGAATTCACTCAAGCATTGAAGAACAATGATTCTTTGTGCCAACACCATATTGTGTGAGTAAAGCAGCAGTTGAGCTTGAATCTGAATAGATGATTATAATATGCTATACTTGAGAAAGAATATTTACATGTGGCATTGCTGTTGTTAGACACCATTGGTCCCAGAAGCTCAAGTGGTTAGGAAGAGGGACAACAATGTATCTCAAGTTCATAGAAGATACCAATTGTAGCAATTTTATATTTAGCTACAGCTCGAGCAAACATGTGAAAAGATCATGTTGAAAAAACCATCAGTCCCAAAAGCTTAAGCTGTCAGGAAGCATGCCTATATGAAGCTCATAAAGATACCAATACTGACAAGGATCTGAATATTCTTCATTGTTCTCAGATTATTGAAAACTTTGACAATTATAAAATACAAAAATTAGGGTTTTCCACAGAAGTTTAAGCCCTGAATTATTAATTACATAAGATAAAGTAGAAATCAATGGTTCAAACTCCACAATTTCCCATATTGTTATCGAACAACAAATTTTCTTGCTACAAGGGGAGGACCACTAAACCATCAAGGTAGAAAATCTTACTGACGATATTGTCATGATAACAGAATTAGTTCAGTACTAAATATAACTTTTTTTGGCTGTGGGGGTGGGGAAGAAGTGATTGGAAAAGGAAATATATTTATCTAAATTGACACCAATAGGTTGCAAGATCAATAATGATGTGATAACTGGCAAAGCATGTTATGACCAAGGAAGTTAATGTTACCTAAGAAGTCATGTAGTTGCCACCGTGCGATTCTATGGGCACGAAGAAATGCAGCACATATATAACATGCAGATTCCAACCTTTCCACGGTGAAATACAAAGCCAACTTTTGGGGGACAAAGCCCACTTGAAGCAGCTTGTAATAACTTGGGAATTGAACGTTAGTTTTTAAACCGTTCCAATCACATAAAGGCTCATGCGAAACCAAGTCAAGCGCTTCATCCACTGACTGCATCAAAAGGTTTGCAGTAGTTTGTGTAATCCTCCCTTCATCCAGCATACCCCAGTAAGCAGCTTGGACACCTGATATAATAAATGCTTCTTAAACTAGCAAAGGAGTTTACCTTCAATTTAGCAAGCATTATATTCCGCAATAGCCATCGAATTGATTTGAAGAAATGAATATACAAACAATATTTTCAGAGAGATGCAAAATAATCAATAAGCAATGCTATCAACATTTAAGGAACATACATTAAAAAGGAAACAAATACATCTTAAGAAACTAACCCTTTTTTATAGTTCTAGTCAAAGCTAGATTGAAAAATAAGTAGTGGGAGTGAAATGAATGAAATATGGGAATAAACATGCCAAGTAATGGGACTGACATGAAACTTATCAATAAATCCGCCAATTAGGAGGCCTACTGCTATATCTTTGATGGTCGGGATGAGAATCTCTTTCAGATGCACTACCAATAATAACTAATTTACCATTCAACATGCGTATGCGTATATCGTTCAAATTGGCTGGGTTCGGGTCATTATCATCATCTTCAGAGGCACCATAAGGGTGCACACTTTCCCCTTCCAAATTGTTTAGGCTTGCGATATATCTTTTCACGGTAGGCCAGTCAGCAGGTCCAAGTTCCTCATCATCTCCAAGTTCACCAAAAGCCTCTAACGCTTTATTCAACATTTCGTACTTTGTGTAGCCCAGTATGCGCTGCTGTTAATTGATACACAAATATAAAAACCAAACACAGAAAAGAGAAAAAAAAATAGAAGAGGAAAAATAAGAACCATGTAAGGATATGATTAAGATCTTCAATTTTATACTTCTAGCTGATACACTAAGAATGAAAATGGTGAGTACTTGCAAAACCATAAATATTGACTACTGCCCACTATTGTAACATACATCTTTATGGGCCTTGAGCTTTCAATTACTCAAAATCAGTATGGTTCTTGTTTATTTGATGGTTTTCAGAGTACCTCATTGTTTCATGTATGACACAAAACTCAAAATCAGCAAAAGCATATGAAGAATATAGTCCTGATCAATATTTTCTAAAAACACAACACTAACGTTTTATCAAAGTCACTGATACTGGGGATTTTGTCCAAGTCCCTTTAACAACAATCTTTGATATTTTTTTTTTTTTAAATTAATCAAGGAGGTGACTCTATCTCTAGGTAATATCCCCAATCTTCACTGTATTGTTAAATGTAGGAAGGTTTTGTTAGTCGAACGACTCCACATTCTACCATTTATTTTGCAATCTATCACAATTTATCATTTTTGAAGCAGTAAGCTTTACTTCTATGAAGCCACATTATCCTCTCCTAACTCAAAATGGTGAAGTTTCAACTTGTACATATTTATTTTTCTTATTATTTGTCTTAAGTCAATCATCATCTCTCAACTCATAAATAATGGAAGCTTAAAGGTCTACATATTTATCTTAGTGATTTTCTTTCAATGCACATGAGACTTGTAAGGACCATAGACTAATCGATTATCTTTTTTCATCTAAGCATGAAAATTACTTGTATCTTATTTGAGCTTTCTTTGTTAAGTATAGTTCTTTGATATTTTGAGCATGTTGATCGTGACTCCAACTGATAAATTTTGAAATTTAAAGGTCTGGAGACTCTGTACCCAATTTCTCCATATCAATCATTTCATTTTCCCTGTAACGATCACCATCTTTAGTAATCAAGAGTAGAAAATTTTGGTTCGTGAAATTTGAGCAACATTTTAAGATTTATTTCAACATTGTTTCTCTCTATTACTATTCACGTGCACTGTGTTGGTCCATGGCTAGTACAATGAAAAATTGCACAAGTGCTGAATATAGCCTTGGAATGGTGCAGAAAACTCTAGGTACGATCCTGAAGAAACCATTGGTAGACCAAGAACAAATCTATTAGAGGGAGTTCGAAGTGCTTTAGAAGCAAAATATTTAAAGACAACTTTAGGAAGGCCAAGTTTGAGTAAGGTTAAAATTGCACACAAGGCATTGCATAAAAAACACCTCACTGTTGGTTTTACAAAGGACAAATTAGATCTATTCATAGTGCTGGTAATTGATGTTTAGGAGCTCCAAATGGTGGATACTAGGAGAAGTTCATTAAGTTCTCGAAGTGAAGGACATAGGTAAGTGGATACAATATTTATTTTATTAACTTCTAAATAAATTGATTTTCTCAATAATATTTTTGAGATGTTCATGCAGTGTAAATAGAACTTCAGAATACCTTTTTATGCATTAATAATACGTTATCAATTACAATTTTCTCAACTGCTTTTAATCTGCATGCTTTCTCTAGATTTGCTTTATGAATATACTTGTGTTATGAATGTTTTTGCGATCAAAAGTTGTGAGAAAGGAAAGAATGAAAGGAAAAGAAAGATGATGATGTATGAATGCATAAGAGGTTTATAAATATTTTTGGTCATATGAAATGAAAGGACAAGTACTGGTGTCGGAGCTAATATATGTTGTGGAGATTGGCCCACTTGAGTACACCACCATTTACCAAGGATGTAATATCTTAGACCCAACTCCACTCATACAACCATAGTGGTTGGCATCTTTGTGATTATCAACCCTTGCAGTGAGGCGCAAATGTGTGCAGAAGACCCAAGAGATTAAATAAAAATGGTATATATATGTGTGCAATGTTTTATCCTGATTCTTTGCAATGTTTCTAATATAAAAATGTTTTTAATGTTATTTTAATGAAATGCTGATCACTAATCTAAACTTTATTTTTTATAGAATCATTTACTAAAGATTCTACCCATTTCTTTTTTATGTTTTATCCACCCAGATACTATTGAGGACATATCTACAAGCAATGGAAACAAGAGTTGGAGTCTTTCTTTACCGATAAGATTCTTTATTATGAAGTACTTGTGGCATATTAGAGTCATACCATGTTGTTATTAGTGAGAGTATTCTTTATTGATATTCTTTATTAATAAATAATATTTACAACATAGTATTAATAAGTGATCGTTAATAGAGAATATTAATAAAATGGTACTAATAAGTGCATGTGGCATCTGAGTAACAAGTAACATTGCACAAAACCATTCTCCTACACGAAATTTGGTGTCAGAGCTTGTCTATATCAGACTATGAACAAAGCATTAAATCAACTACATGATTAAGACATTAAGGATCTATCTTAGTCTTTTGTAAATAACATTACACTTAAGTCCTCACCTTCGCAGCTGATAGCTTATCCATATGTAAAAGCCTTAAAATGAACTGTGTTGTTGAACCATTCACAATAAGTGTCAACAGTACGATTCCACCAGTGAAGAAAACAAACTGTGAAAATGAAAAAGTGTGTAATTATATCTCCATATGTAAGAAAGTAATTTCTGGTTTCTTATTCCTCTTCAGCTGCAAAGATTCATGAAGTGATCTTATTCATTTATCTCTCAAATGGAAGATGTAATTTAGATGCTTGCTCAAACACTTACCAGAGTTCCTGTTTTCGAATCGAGTACTGTTGAGCTATCACTAGCACGCTGAAACAACCAGAGTATATCAATTAGAAGCAATATATTCAGGCACCCAAAATACATAAAAAAAAAATACATGAAATGTTTGTAATGGACACCAAGTGACAAACTATGATCTAATTAGCTGTCTATAAAAATGTATCTGCTACACCTCATGTGGATGCTTCTCAACAAACCTTTGGCAGCCATTGGGCTTTACGATTGCAAAGCATAGATTTGAGCATACCTTTCAAGATAGTCAAAGGCTAATTTTCAAATAACAGAATCCAGTACAAAAATATACAACTTTGACAGAGAAGACTTGTCTTTGTCTTCAATTATGAAACCCTTGCCCTTTACTTAGGTTTGATATCATAAAGGAAGGAAAGCAATCAACCATTAAACTTAGATGTGATGAACCTGCCAATAAAAGTTTCACAATATTTTTTTTCTTTCTAAGTCTATACAACTGAAGCCATAACTTAGGAAACTTTTCAGAGATCAAGGTACCTAAGTAACAAATAAACTCAATAATTAGGCCACATCCCTTTGAGGTGTTACATTTACGAAGATTAGATATACCCAAAAGTCTAATTTTCCACTCTTTTTTTCTTTTTCCTAAATTTAAGAGACTTCAGTTACTGATTGATGTACTTTATGTAAATATGAGGACAAAAAAAGATACGCGTTTTTTTAGTAGTTAGTGGATTTCCTCTTAAATGTATTGGGATCCAAACTCTGTAAAAGCACTTTTTTTTCTACTGCAGACAGCTATTCCAAATACTGAATGTAAGAAGACTCAGTGTATAAAGCAACCTGCCCTGTGGTTTTGGAACTATTTTTTTTAACTTCCTCAAGAAGTCTTTGAGAAATGAGAAACATTAGTTCTTTGAAACGAAAGCTTAAGAAGTGCAGAATAAAGTCCCAAACTCCTGGTACAGAAACCAATACAGATCCCAAGAGAGAAGAAATATAGTGTTATGAATGCTAATATTCTCCAAAATCACATGTGAGCCACGTATACAATATTCCAATTGACAAAACAATTAAAACTGTATTAATAAAAAGAGTCATAAATAGAACTTACTAAGATTCAAGTCTCATGTTTTTCCACAAAATTCCTCACTATTTATGAACAATGAATTCAAGATTTTTGAAAGATCATAAATAAAATTCTAAGACTCGATCTCAGTCCCATGAGCTATGCCTAGTTTTGCAGATCCGTTGTCAAATTTCTTCACTTGGATGTTTACAGATGAAAATAAATGTGAGTGAATACTCAGCAAGTGACTGCATCGCACAGTAACCAACACAATGACATAGGATTTGCTTTTCAAAAAGTACATGCTCAATAAAACTGTCATACATACATACACACATATGGACTTAATTCCATTTTTTCGTTGGCCAAAAACACTGTTGAACCTCGTGTGTATGGTTAGCAATCTTTGTGATCTCGATTCCGCATGGTCCCTACATAAGGATGGCATCACAGGGTGCACCACCAGTGTGCCCCTCCTGGCATTGCAGCCTGTCCTTATCTTGTGGTACTTATTGTACATAGACCCTTACATATTTTCTGGGTCATACATTCAATCATGAACCAGCTTTCTTACCTTATGGTATTATATCAGGGAGATGAGAACCAATCGAGTAATCGACCGCTTAATTTAGAAAATCTGCCTCTCAATGAGACCTTCTTTACCATGAGAGATGTTCAAATTCCGGCTATTACAATCCTTTTTTATGTTCGTCAATGATAAAGAATCATGGAACAAGAAAATACTGTTCTAAGTTGTCTCAATGTATAGATCATAATGAAGAAACCACATAAATTGCAAAGCATACAGACAAACAATGTGCGTTAGAGACTGCTCAATACACAAAATGTCTAACTGTTTTCCTTTGGGTTATTTTTGAGTTATACAACTTGGGTTATGAAGATGTGGATATGTGATCCTTTTCAAAATCTCACTAGAACACGGACTACGAAAAAAGTATTTAAATTTTTTCAAGTGAAGGGGCAAGGGCGTGAGAGAAAATGCGGAAGTTCCAATGTTGGTTTCCAATTTCAAAATCAACTTACCTAAAAACAGAAAAACCTGATACCATATTTTCAATTTAACAAGATGCACCCTCCTCCTTTAAAAAATAATTCGGTTCTCGATACAAACCTGGTGGCTTATACGAGGAATGAGGTGTGAAGGAGGCCAGAGGGCTTGTTAGCAAAGGAAGAAAGGGCTGACAAAAAGATGAAAAAAAGAGGTCCCCTATGAGCTGGGCAGTGCATGGAAGAGGGGGGTGGTTTACAGTGATGAAGGCATCGGCGAACCTATGAAGGGGCAAGAGGCCCCAAAGTTTGAAAAAATATATATATATTAATTTTTTATAATTTAATATGATTATATTAATCTCACTTTGTGTTGGCACTCTCTAAAAAATTATCTTGACCCCCCTCTACAAAATTATTTTGATCTTATAGATTATTTTGACTAAGAAATAGAACAAAAAATATTTTATTTTAGTTTTAGCTTTGCTCGGCACCCCTACAACAAATTCCTGGTTCAGCCACTGGATGAAGGATCTAATTTCTTGGGGACGGTCAAGCTTGCTTCTTTCACCAGATCAATCGGATTCTGTCCTTTACAGCTTGCTGATACCCATCCCTCTCAACTATAGTTGAATGGAAGCTGCATTTAGTCTCATTTGGATATTGAGATGAGATATGAAATCTGTAAATAGTAGTGAAATGGTTTAAGTTAAGATGTTTTATTTGTATTTTGGGAAATGAGAAAGAAAAAGTTAAATAAAAATATTATAAAGTTAAAATATTATTAGAATATAATTTTTTAATATTATTTTTGTTTTGGGGATTTGAAAATTTTGTTTTTTTTTTTTTTTTTTTTTTGTGTTTGGAAGTTTGGGAAAATTGTAATGATTAGATGAAAATTTGAAGATTTGAAATTGAAGAGTGTTTGTGTGTGAGTGATGTGTGGGAAGGAAATGAGATGAGATGAGATGGGTTGAGATAGCTATCCAAACGAGGCTATGTCCCCACAGCCCTACATAGTCTGCAATGTTTCTCAACAAGAAGGATTGCAATATCAAAAAGAGAATTCCAGATTGAAGATCTAGTGACCCATATACGATTGAGTTCTAAAGCTAAGAGCTGAACAAGATAATAGAGATTGACCTTCTCACAATTTGGGAATCGTAACACTAATTAAAAAGTGTTGGCATTGACAATAGGTGAGCTAAAAATGTGGTTTGGCAGAAAACCAGACTCTACCACATACAAACAGCAAGAATGAGCTGTGCCTGCTAATCCAGAAAATGAAATTAACCCCAAACGCTATGACCTCTTTGCTAGTAGAATCTTTACTACAAGAATTTTGCAGTAAAAGAATTACATTATAAGATTCCGAGAAACGAAAAGGCATAATGATACCAGAAAGCAAATTAGAAAATAATAAATCTACAGAATTCCCAAGTTTCCGGATGTAATAATAAGAATATGAAAATTAATGTCACAACATATAATTAATTGAATCCAAAACTTGCCTTAACAGAAAGCGAAAGTGACAATGCAACAGCCCCTCGCAAGCCGGACCATATGAGAATAATAGCTTCTTTCCAATCCAAACCATAGCCAAAATACCGTAGAAAGGGATACAAAACTCCAACAACCATGAACCGAGAAACTTGTACATAAACATAGAGGAGAATGAGATAGGCCCATGAATATCCTGAGAAGAAGAAGCTTGGCAGTATGAGTTACGGATATTCCTCTAGACTCGAACAAAGCAAGCAATCTTAATGTGTACAGATAGAGAACAACAGTAGTATTGTAAATTACCCTCTCTACAACACCAAATATGCAAAAAAGAACATAGTAGTGGTTAACTAATAGATTTCATGTGCTAAAAGGCACATCAAATATTTTTTTATCAAACAAGTCACAGAGTATGAACGTCAAGAAGTTAGATAAGATTAAAAAATTATCTTTTACCAGAAGAAAAAAAAACTGATTATTTATGCATTAATTGCAGGGTTGGATTGAGTTTGAGTTACCGACTGTGGTTTAAAGGTCACACTTTTCTCACCACAGGTCAAATCAGATAAATTCCTAACGAAGGAATCCTGTAGCCTGTGCCCCCCGTGCCCCATGCACTAGCAGTCGTAGCCAAGCACACCACTAGAGAAAAATTATTTTGCAGAAGTAACACCTCCTAACCTTTACACTCTCTTCAGACACAAGGAAAGACTGGGCCCTTACAATGAGCACACTGGTCCCTTATTCAAAATATCTCACCAGAGGCAACAAATGGACAGCACAAGCGTCTTCTCACACCCCTCTAGAAAACTGAGGCTTTACTTTCACTCTCTCTATGCCTTTCTGAAATCACACGCCATGCTCATACAATCTTCCTTACAAACTCCAAGGCAACTCTTGTCACCCTCAATCTTTGGTCCAAGTGCTAGCGACACTCTGATGGAGGCCAAGTAGTTGCCCCAGAACAAGGCAACCCCAATACTCGTCTCCAGCCAACAAGGCCCATGCAGATAGAGGAAAAGGCTTGGCCCAAAGCTGTTGTCTTTCCTCTTTTTGCATCAACTAAGCAGTGATCCAACATACTCACAAGCAACACATGCAAGTCCGGACTGGCCCAGTCTTCACTTGCGCAACATGAGGAACCGCTTGACGCGAAAGGGGACAAACCATTCCTGGAGTTGAGTGGAAGCAAAGATGAAAAATACGCTAGTGATCTAAGGAATTAGCAGCAGGCACTACAATGTACAACCAGTCCAAGCATATGGGCGAGCAAGCACCTTCCAAAAGCTCGGTTGACACATCGCAAAGCGAGATGGAGATAAGTCTGCCGTTTCACTAAAGGCGAGAACGAAAAGGCCACTTACTGAGAAGGCGAGAACGAGGAGTCGCGGAAGCCAGTAACTCTAACAAGAGAGAGTTACCTACCAAGGCGAGCAGCAGCCTAAAAGAGACTAGGTAAGTGAGGGAGCTTTTCGGAACTACACGGAAGTGCTCAAAAAAGTGGCAACACTGCACACAAAACCCCAACTCCATCCAAAAGGTCACATCCAGAGTGGTTCTGCGAAGAAAGGTGAAGGTTTGACTAGTCATGTCGTCTGAACGTAGCAATACAACTCAAGCCAAAACTGAGACCCTCTTTCAAGGAAAGTCAAAGGACCAAGCATGCGGACCATATTTGGCAATCTGTCTCTACCATCCTATAGTATGACAGGGAAGGAGTCAGAAATCTGAATCAGAAAGGAAAATCCTACCCGCAGATCTAGAATCATAAATTCCTTACCACAGATCTAGAATCAAAAAGGAGTCAAAAATGACATTTGACAATCCTACACTATTTAAAGGACCTGGACATGGGACAAGATCTCACTTTTGAGACTTTATTAACCAAAGAGCTTGTGAAGTCAACTACTTCAGAAAGTAAAGAGCGGAAACGGAAAGATATTCGATGTAGGAGGGTAGGTTAGCTTCTCAAACAGTGTCCGAAAATGTGGGATGAATGTTGTGAGTAAGAGACATTGCATTATCTCTGTCACTTCTCTCTCTCATTCTACAAGCATGAATAAATATTTCAATCATTATTTATATGCCTATATTTACACACCGATTTCCAATGCTTGAATGTGTTAACTGTTTCAATACATGACTCTGAATCCCTGTGCAGGAACCCAATATCTTTGTAAGAATGTCTATCCCTGGGTGAAAATGTCTATCTCTATGTAAGAAGTCGATTTCGTGAATCTATAATCATGAGATGAGACAAAGAATTCCCTGGACAATTCCTGCATAGTGTTGCCACGTGCTTCACACGAGAAGAAGAATACCTCGTGGGGATTGGGATGGAACAATGTCGTATTTGGCCTCACCTATTAGTCGGGATGTAGGATCCCCCGGTGTATCACGTATTGGTGTCTTCGAGTTGGTTGGCCAGGTAAAAGCATCCATGGTGCAACAAGTATCTCTGTGTGAGAAGTCTGTGTGAGAAGTCTGTGTAATGAATAACTATGTGATGAGCACCTGTGTAGTGGAAGAATGTTATTGGGGCTGAAATAGGCAAAATACTAGTTTTACGAGTTTTTATACTTATATTGAAGACGGATTATTCCTCGCCATATTAATACTAATGTGTTTCTGTATTTTGCATAAGAAAAAAGGGCAACATCCCTAGAGGGTGATTCCTCGCCATGCCTACATATGTACATGTGTTACCTAAGAGGGTGATTCCTCGCCACATTTAAGGAGGCACGTAGCTATAAGCGTGAGGGTGATTCCTCGCCACGCATATACGTGTCTGTCCAATCTTTTCATGAAAATGTTCATAACATTTTCGGTAGCATTATCTCTCATTAGTAGTCTTGTCATAGCTGCCTAACCTACCTATGGTTTCATTCTTGGGACCATAGAATTTGATCCAGATCCCGGCATGATGCTCGAGGGAGAAAAGTCAAACCTGCCTGAGTCTTGAGTACGGAGACCAGTAGCTGCCATAGTTACCTTATGCCTTCCATTAGAATATACAATTTTGTTATCACAGGTTCACATTTGCTAGGGACCTGACTTTTTGGTATGGAAACATTCTCTAGATGGCATTTTTAACACTAAATCAGCTTGGAATATTGTTAGAACTCATGGTACTATTTTTCCTTGGAAGGAATGGCTATGGCAAGCTTCAATTCCTAAGAAGATGTCTTTCTTATGTTGACGTGCATGTCGTAGTGCTATCCCAGTGGATGAGGTAATTAAGAAACTTGGTATCCCAATGGTTTCGAAATGTCATTGTTGTCTCTCTTCCCAAGTTGAGTCTGTGGATCATATTCTTTGTGAGGGGGAGGGGCCAAGGAAGGTTTGGAATTATTTTGCAGCAATGTTTGGAATTCAATTGCCTTCTACACGGGTTTGGGCTGGGTTGATTAATATTTGGTGGTGCCGTGCTTCGCAGTCCTTACAAGTGCGTTGGTTACGTGGTGTTATTCCTATCTTTATTTCTTGGGCACTTTGGAGATCTCGTTGTGCGGCTCGTATGGAGGGGTTGAATTTTGATTGGAAGAATGTTATTCGAATGGTAAAAGGTTTTATTTTAGAATCTTCAAGCATGGTGAGGAAGTTCAAAAAATTAGGCCCCCATGATATTTTGGTATTAACAAATTTAAATTGTCCTATGGTGGCTTTGGAGAGTAGAACGCCTAGATA
Source organism: Pterocarya stenoptera (assembly GCA_003123785.1). NCBI lineage: Eukaryota > Viridiplantae > Streptophyta > Magnoliopsida > Fagales > Juglandaceae > Pterocarya > Pterocarya stenoptera. Next base: position 1,386 of record QEOT01121820.1, on the reverse strand, counting down.
TATCGCATGGGCGTTGCCAGAGGCTGGGATGGTGAAACTAAATGTTGACGGGGGTTCTTGTGGTAATCCTGGGCTGTCCGGTGGAGGAGGAATTGTTAGAGATGACATTGGTCGTGTTTTGTGTGGGTTTGCTCATTGCTATGGGCAAGCCACTAATACTATTGCAAAATGTCGAGCTGTAATTGATGGCCGTGTAAGCAACTTGGGTTGAGGAATTTTGTGGTAGAGTCGGATTTTAGTGTTATAGTGGGATGGTTTGTCTCAGGTGTTTGTAATTATTGGTACCTTTGGGATTTTTTGGGAGGAAGCTCAATGTATTGTTAGGGAGCTTAATGTTCAGTTTAAATTGGTATTTAGAGAGGCTAATATGGTAGCTGATTTTTTGGCTAAACTTAGTGCTAGTGGCGGGTCTCTGGATTTTTTTGGGGAAGATGTTGGTATGGGAAGACTTAGAGGTCTTTTATGTTTGGATAGTTGGGGTTTCCCCTACATTAGCCACTAGTTTTTGTGGGGTTGGGTCTTGCTTTATTGATCGTGATGTGATTTGTTACCACAGTATTCCTCCGCCATAAGTGAAGATTTTTTAATAAAATTGGGAGGGGGTCACTCATGGACAGGTGACTTTCGTCTCTTTCTAAAAAAAATAAAAAATAAAAAGTCGGGCGACTACTTGTAATCAGTCTACCAATTTAAGGCGACTAACTTCATGTGCATTGGATGATGTAAATCTCAGGATTTAATGAATGGGGAGAGGCCCTTTTGTTGTGAAGTTTAGTATTTTGGTACATAACAGTTAGCGTTGTCACCACAACGTATTATGCTTGAATTTCCACTGCAATTACATAAGTAAATATCTTTCACATGTACTTCCCTCTCGAAAATTACATGCCTAGTTCAATTCCCTCTTAGGCGTTGACCATTGGCCGGCACCCTTTGTCAGCGGGATATGTGCTGGCCAGACAACATATGACTTGCCTTCTTTAGGTGTACCTATATGGAATGTATTTATAGCTGCATAGATTTTGTAATTAGTCCCAACTTCCTTATTTAGACAGATTTTGTTGCTATAAATGGCTTGATTATAGCTTTGTAATATGCACGGCAGTGCCTATATTATGAAAGGAAATCCTCACAAAGGAGGTATTCAATCCAATTTGACATGGTTTCAGAGTCATCACTTAGACATAGTTTCCGTTCCTTCTAGTGAGAATTTTTTTTTTCCGTCAATGGGTGACAATTGTAATACTATCGGCACCTTGTGTGAGTTCTTTGGGGGCTGCGACATTTGCTTTACTTGGTGCATGACAATTTTTTGATACTGTCGGCACTGTCTAGGCGTTTTTGGGTGGTTATTGGGCTTCGATAGTTCTTGGAGATCAGACTAGG